>CP092871.1:26198897-26245638 GCA_030710605.1 Cordylochernes scorpioides | reverse complement strand
AAAATCGGCGAATTGGACCAAATTTGCTGAGAGTATTTCTCCTTCGGATTTACTGGATTTAAATTCAGCTTCTAAACACATTGTCAATTGTGAAGATATTGATAATGTGGTAATCAAATTGACAAATTTATTAATTGAAGCTGCATACTCTTCTCTCGACGTCAAGCATCACACCTCTATAAACACGACAACTTTTCCAAAAATTGGTGGAATAAAGAGCTTAAACAATTAAAAGAACATTTACATTATCTCAGGAATTTGTATTATAGAGGGGGTAACCTGAATCCGAGTATTTACAGAGAGGCAAGAAATAAATACTTAAGAACCCCATTAATAGAGCAAAAAAGACGTCGTGGAAAATATTTATTGAAGAAAATGAGTCTACGAATGCTTTCGGGAATGCATACAGGATTTTTAAACGGTTAAGATCGACCGACATTCAAGTGGGCATACCATTACTGAATAAAACTGCAGAGTGCATGAGAGAGCAAAAGATGAAGGAAATGCTAACAGCATTTTTTCCTGATGATGATGTGCGGTTGGACAATGAAGAACACACTTTAATTAGAAATCACATCCCAAGTTTTACCAACAGGGAAATCATTTTTATTACTGAAAAGGAAATAAAGGATTTGTGCTCGAATCTTAATATCAGAAAGGCTCCTGGTCCAGATAACGTGAGTAATTATATGATTAAGCACTCATTATTATCAATCCTACCCAGTTTAGTCAAACTCTTTAATGAGTGTCTGGTGCTGGGTTACTATCCTGAAAGCTGGAAACATTCGGTATTAAAAATTATTACGAAACCGCAAAAAGCTGACTACGAAGCAATTAATAGCTATCGCCCAATTTCACTAACATCAAATTTCTCAAAAATATTTGAAACGATCATTAAAAATAAAATACTCAATTATTATAATCATAATAACTTACTGAGCCATAGATAGCATGGATTTACGAAAAGAAATTCTACAATAACGGCATTGGACAAAATAACCGAGACCATACTGAAACACAAACAAAACGAATTGGTTGCATTGATTGCCATTGATATAAGTGGTGCGTTTGATAATATGTGGTGGCCTGCCTTAATAAAAAGAATGGACGAAGACCACGTCCCAGCAGTTCTTATAAAAATCATCCAATCATTTTTAAATCGGAGAAGAAAAACAAGTCTCACCTTCTCGAATACAACAATTTCAAAATATTTATCAAAGGGATGTCCTCAAGGCGGACCATTATCACCTTTATTGTGGAATATAGTCCTGAATGATTTGTTGATCAACTTCGCATCCCCAAATTCTGAAATAATCTGTTATGCGGATGATGTTTCCATTGTTTGCTGGCACAAGACCATAGAAGGGTTAAAAAATGAAACAGAAAGTACTTTAAATTATGTAATACAATGGTGTACAAGAAATAAGCTAAAACTAAGCCCGGAGAAAACCGGCTTGATACATATGCACGGCAAACAAAATATTCCAATGGGAACTCCAAACTTCATAATAAAACCAGTGAAAGAAGTAAAAATTTTAGGTATAAAATTTTCTAATCACAGAATTAAGTCAAAAATTAACTTCACACCCCACATTAATGATATTCTTTGTAAAATCAACCGTATGAAAAATCTGTTATTTTCACTCTGTGGGAAAATGTGGGGATTGGATGCTAAAAAAATATTAATTTTATATAAAACTCTTTTCAGGCCAATACTAACCTATGGATCTGAAATATGGTATAAATTTATTAATAAAAGAAGTAAACAAAGATTAAACTCTCAGCAATATCAGATTCTTCTTTGGGTAGTGAGAGCCTACAAAACGACCTCATCAAATTGTATTCATAGTTTGGCAAAAATACCTATTCTCAAGATCACATAGAAATGTTGATAATAAAATATGATTTGGCCAATTTATCAAAAGAAGAAATTAATGTATTCAAACCGCATGCCCCAACTATAATTCATAACTTCATAGAATCAAGAATGGCTGAAACAATAGCTAACACTAATGAAACATTCCGAAAATTTTTCCCATTTGGAATTCCTTTTTATTTTCGTTCGAATTTTTATAACTCACAGTTCGTCACGGGTCATGGTAATTTTGGAGAATTTTTGTCGAAAATCGGGGCAACGGATGATCCTAGATGTTTCTGTGGAAAAGAAAACCACAAGACTCAATACATTTATTAATAGAATGTCCGATATTTCACAGCTACAGAAGTAATCATTTTTATCCCATCGAAGAAATTTGCGAATTTGTATATAACAATGACACTTATGTAAAATTCAATAATTTTTGTAAATTCATTTTGGATTTTCTCTTCTGTTTGAGAAAACGATCGTTTCAGTTTTAATTGTGTTTTTAGTCGGTTATTGAGTTGTATATAATGAATTGTATATAGGTTGCTAAAATAATCCATTTTAGATTTTCTCTTCTGTTTTGGAGCACTATCGTTTAAGTTTCAATTATGTTTTTTTTTAGTCCGGTTATTAAATTGTATAAAATGAATTGTATATAATCTACTAAATGTATTTAGGCGCAAGTATCCCGAGTTGGGATATCGCGTCCGATATGTCAAATAAATAAAAATAGTAGTCATGATTTACATTCAGAGTACTTGTTGTCGCTTTGGCTATTAATTATGTCCCAAATGTTTTCTATATATTTAGGTTCTTATTGGGAGATCAAATAATTGAATTTAGTGTCTTCCTGAATAATTCCACCTATTTTGACCTGTGCTTCTACCTGGAAGAACCATATTTCAGGTTTTTCAACCCAGAAAGGCGGTATTTTAACACTAACTCTGCATATTTCTGAGGTATCGCTAAGCTTATTTTCTGTTTCCATTTTACGTAAATTTAAATTCGACATAACAGCTTAGAGATAAAGTTAAAAATAAAAATATTGAGATAAAATCATAAGGAAGATAATATAAAAACTTATCTTAGTCTTGAGATGATATCCCGATATCCTGGATGATGCTTCTTTTCAAGCTTGAATCACTTTTTGCATTTCTTTATCTCTTGAAATCTTCGTATGCTTTTTCTTTTCAATCACGTCCGGCTCACCAATGTGGTGTGTCGATTTATTAGTCCAGCGATGGCTCAGAAAGTCTCTCAAAGTTAGTGTTTTATTGGAATTTCTTATTAGCTACATTTATATGGGAAGACAAAAAGGACAACACCCTAGAATGCACATCTGGTCCTCTCTGGATTCTACCGCTGTGCCGCCCTGGCGCAGCGGTCGTCATCCTCTTGATTTATGGCGCCGCTTATTTATTTTTTTGACGGCGCGGTGCGGCATCCAGCAGGCCCCCACAAATCTTTTTGGTCACAGTGGTACAGCCTCCTTCACGCTGACCAGCGCCATAAGCGCGAAAGGCGTTTGTGGATGGCTTCTCCTGATTAATCTGTCAAATTATATTGACAAATATTTGCATTTTTGAAATCTTATCTCAGATTTTAGTGGGAAGGATTTTGTTATCGTTGTAACCAATCTCTTCCGCCTTCTCATTGGACGAATGTGGCCATGTTTGTATATATAAGGGGGCTATGGTATTGCGAGGGGAGTGGAGAGGAGTGTGGTAGATTATCGTATGGAGACGCTTAAAGTGTTCTCTGCGTGCTATATCCGTGTCTGGCAATCACCTCGCATACCTGTGTAACCCCGGTCCGATCCCTACCAACGCAACAATAAAGATAAGTACTGTTTTATTTTATTTTATTTAACAAATCGCTATTTATTATTCACCTTTTTTTGTTGTACTCTTGAGTGTACGCTTTTTGTGTGTTTAGTTACTATTACTTTAGGCCCTAGTTTATTGCGTTTTGTGTTAACCCGTATAAAGTAACTTTTGTCAAATCAAGAAGATGGATTGGCAAAATATCAGGGAACAGGCTAAATCAATGTTTAGTTGATTTCTGTTCCATTAGATAACGCTCTGCCATCTAAAGAGCACATGTGCTCTTTGTCAGGATATGCCTTCTTTATTTTTAATATGATTATTTGTGAAATAAAACAATTTTTACTGCCCTTATTGAATGATAAAATAATAAGAGGAGCTGGCTTCTCATTGCAGTAAGGGCAGTAGAAAATTATTCTAATGAAAAATAATCATACGTGTCAATAAATAGTTTATATTTCTTTTAATGTAATTATTGTCTATATATTTTATCTATAGGTGGTTTTACAGTGTTTTGCCACTTTGATTAAGTTATGAATATTTCCGGAATATTTAGGTGAACATCAACTACATTGTGCTGGCATTACATATGCCATATAGTCTGTATTTTCAACTATATTATTTTTATTTAACTATAACTTTATCTCTTTATTATTGAACTATAATTTCGAATGAGATTTTTAAATAAACTTTACATGAAGGAATAGTATATAATAAGTATAGGATGTTTGATATCAAAAGGAAAGTAAATATATCTACGTGTTCTCCAAATATGCAAAAGCCTATGTTTAATTTTTTTTTTTTGCTTAGCCCTATGCCTGCACAATGTAGTTGATGTTCACTTTTATAATCTGGACATTTTCTCAATTCCATCAAAGTGGCAAAAAACTGTAAAATCCTATATAGCTAAAAAATATAGACAATATTTACATTATAAAAAATATAAACTATTTATTGACGCGTATTTTTTTAGAATCAAAATAATTATCTACTGCTCTTATTGAAAAGATAATCCAGTTCCTTATTACTTTTTATCATTCAATAAGGGAAAAAGAAAATTGTTTTATTTAAGAATAATATAAAAAATAAGAATGCATATCCTAACCAGGAGCACATGTACTTTTTAGATGGCAGATCGTCATCTGGTGGAACAGAAATCAACTAAACGTTGATTTAGCCTGTTCCCTGATATTTGATCAACCTTTTTTATTGATAAATCAAAAAAGTCATCCATGAACGCGTTTCGCGCTGTTGGCGCTCGTCAGCGTTTTTTTTTTTCTCACAAATAATCATAAGCGTCAAAAATAGTCTCTATTTCTTACAACAGATGGCGCGCGCTAACGCATCCTATTACTATTTATATATTATTTAAATGGTCTCCAGGCGGCCATCTTTAATTAGGAACACAATTATATAATGTTATTATAATATAAATCTAATCACCACTCAGCCGTAATAAACCCAATTGTTGAATAAAACCCATTGTTAAAAGTAATTGTTGAGGCAAATATTGGAATAGCATTAATTGATTTGTTCAGATTGTCGATTCTAAATTGATCTTTTCTATATTGCTGCATCATGTTTCACTAATATGAAAATAGAAAATCTATACTTAAATCATTAGATAGTAAAAATACATATATTGGATTGAATATAAGATTCATTTGCCAATATTTCGGCTGGCTGAACGCCAACCTTTATCGAGGCATTACATTTTTTTTCCTTTGATATAAAATGATTAAAAAAAATGTAATGCCTCGATATAAAGGTTTGGCGTTCAGCCAACCGAAATATTGCGTATTTATTACTCCTGTTTTTTGAGATTATTTCAAGGTAATTCACATATTTTATATATAAAAGAAATATAATAATTCTTACATCAAGAACTGGATTTCTGGACATCTTCAGATGATAAAAAAGGAACAGTAGATAATCCTGGAGAGGCAAAAAGAGCTTCCAAAATATTCTTTCATTTATGGTTTAAATCGAATAATAATACAAACCTTCAATTTCAACTCTTACAATTTTATTGGGGATTTATTTTAAATAAAAAAGAGTAACAATGATATAAACTATTTTTTCTTATTAAAAAAATCAAAATTACATTTGATCAACCAAGAGTTCTGTATATAATTTTATATGAAATGTTAATTCATCGAATATGATTTCGAAAGAATATAATGTTTGATTACCCATTCTAGTAGAGGAAAATCAAAAAGAATTTCAAAAATTCAAGCCTATGATTTATGATAAAGAAAAATAGATAAGAAAGAAGAGAAGAAGAGAGATTAAAGAAAAATAAAAATATTATCAATAAATGAAAAACGGAATATTCAATGAAATGTTTTGAATATATTGCCACGTGGCAAATTAGGGAAGACCAACTTCGGGATGAGAAAACAATTTATTTCAGGCAAGAACAAACTATGAGTGATAAACAAAATATAAGCCACGAGGGACATTTACAGAGTAGCAAAATATAAACATAAAATTGACCACTCTGTTAATAAAAATAATAAAATTAATAAATACGTTGTTACAATATTCTATTTTGAAAAAAAAAAAAGAATCTACCAAATGCCCAATATTTGATGATATTCAGGTTACACTAACTTTATCAAACTTTAGAAGTATCAAAATGCTATCACAGATAACAATCAGGTAATTTCAACCTAGACTTCTTCAAATAGGTTAAATGTTCTTATGATAGCACTGGGTCTGCCATAACACACAGAAATTCCAAAGGAATGCTTCAACTCTTGTAGCAATCTAATATGTCAACTCTTCTTCTTTCTTATCTCCACACTTGGTGAAGTAGAATGCGTCTGCCTTTGTAATTAAGACTGGGAGCACTACTCAGTGGCAGGCCGACTTAGCTCCAAAAGAAATGGCCGCCTCTGACATGAGGAACAGACGCCATGTGCAGCCGCTTCTAACATGGAGTACAAACGCTGCTCATCCTGTATCCTTGGATTTAGAGCCCTTACAAGGTACAATCAGCCGGGTCAGCTGTGCCCAGGTTTTTAAGTGAACTTGTTACTGCTCCCCCTCCTCCTTTTTCATCCGGGCTTGAGACCGGCAAGGGCGGAGTTTGTCAACTCTCAATGTATTCTGGTCACTTTTCTATTTAAGCATCTTTACTAAGGAGGCTCAAACTTTGATTACATTCTCTGATTCTATAATACTCATACATTGGTACTTTATCGTTCTTATTAAAGCTTGATTCAAGAATAACGAGCCAATAAGAAGTGTTGGAAGATAATGCATAATATGGATTAGAGCAACCGATTGGTCGAATTGACACAGAATAATATGACGTCAGTTGAGAACCTTTTAACCAAATCTGAGAATGGACATTTGAGTAATATGTTTAGAATTAGACATCTTTTCTCAAGAGAACCTTTACTTATTGTTCTAGTATAACATATATATTCCTTGGGTAGTGTTACAAAAATATTTGAAAAACCACGAATTGAACAAAGGTTATTCAGTTACATGTATAAAGTTTGTTTCTTACCTTTCCGTCTACCCTCGTTCCAAATAATGTTGGGTGCGGGTTGGTGGTTGTTTTAGCTGAGAGATAGAGCAGGTCACGTAATATTAGTTCTATTATAGAAGAAACTGTTTTCAATAAATTTGAAATATCAAAAAACTGTATAATTGTTGCTAAGTAGAGACCAAAGGTAAAAGCGACGAGTTTCTTCTTTGAAGAGGTATTAGCTTGGGAAGCCTTCAGACAATAACGACGTTCCACAGACTGTAACGCAAATATAAGAAATTAGAAGAGAAATAAATGAAATATAGATATCCTGACCAGGAGCACGTGTGCCTTTCAGAAGGCAGAGCGCCATCTGGTGGAACAGAAATGAACTAAACATTGATTTAGCCTGTTCCCTGATATTTGGCCTACCTTTTTTGTTGATAAATCAAGAAAAGCCATCCACGAATGCGTTTCGCGCTGTTGGCGCTCGTCGGCGTTTTATTTTATTTTATTTTTTTCACAAAGAATTTTATATGCGTCAAAAAAAGTTTAATATTTTTATAACAGATGGCGCGCGCTAACGCATCCTATTAATATTTATATTTTATTTAAATGGTATCCAGGCGGCCATTTTTAATTAAAAGCTTTTATTTAACTGGCCTATCTGTCTGTCTGGATGTCTGTCGCCAAATCTTGTAATCAATTTTTAATATACTTATAGAGGGCACCTAGAAATATGAAATTTGGTACACATGTTCAAACCTGATGACAATACTAGCTGACAAATATTCAGACTTCTGGGTTGTCAGGTTGGCCAAGAACGGACAAATTTCCAAATTTCCTTTCAAATTTTGTATATTTAATTTTATTTATTTTGTTTTGCCAATATCTCGCGAAGCGTTCGTTTTTAGCGATTTTCCTTCGATTTCTCCTTCTTGATTAAACTTTCTTGGTTAAACTTTCTTGGTATACTTTTTACGCTCTTTCTGATGGTGCGATTTTCATTGAGATTGGTCAACTTTTTTATTTAAAAGCTTTTATTTAGCTTGCCTCCATGTCTGTCTGTCTGGATGTCTGTCGCCAAATCTTGTAATCAATTTTTATTAATATACTTATAGGGCACCTAGAAATATGAAATTTGGTACACATGTTCAAACCTGATGACAATGCTAGCTGACCAATTTTCAGACTTCTGGGTTGTCAGGTTGGCCAAGAACGGACAAATTTTTAAATTTCCTTTCAAATTTTGTATATTTAATTTTAATATGCATCCAGAACTTATAGAATAATGAAACTCACAATACTCGCTCAGTCCAATTAATAATTGACAGATAGACAGACATACATTCATTTTTATATATAGAGATTAGCAGTAATTAAACGTAACAGTAAGAAAATGTTGATTTTATTATATGTAAATAGAGTCTCTTAAGAAAGACCACCTGAAAACATGACTCAACTTGTTTCTCCTGTAGGTGGTCTCTCATTGGAGATTCTAATTGATATTAAAGAATCTCTAATAGACCTTTAATAAGAGACTGCCTCTTGGAGAGACGGGTTAAGCTACGATTTTAGGCATCCTCTCAATGGAAGCTCTACTGTATCTACTTTTTGACACTGTTTGGCTTAATAAATGCCATTTTAACCATTTTGAATGTGTATCAATCCAGTCTATATTTTGATATTTTATAGGCAAAATGACTTCATTTCAATTCATAGGGAATTTTCAACAATTTTTTTTGTCTTCATTCAGCTTACTTTCTATTATATTTTAAGCCATTGTGTGTGTGTGTTCCATTATACATATTTAATACCGTATACAGTGTATTACTTTAAAAAATGTCATTAATAATTCGAATGCAGACACATTGAAAACCTTCTCAATAATGATGATAATTTTTAATAAAAATTTAATGGAATTTGGGAAATAAAACGAAACAAAAAAAGGAAATCTGACAAAAATAGCTTCATAACTTTTTCCAAAGTTCTAAATGGTCAAATAGCAAGTGGCTATATAAATAAGGTTATACACAAAGATAAAATATAGATTTTAAAAAATATTTTTTTACTTAATTTTAATGCATTGTAAATTCTTCTTCTTCAGGGTCATTGGTAGTTATGTGGAAAATTTGGTGACATTTGGTTAAGTAGTTTCTGAGTTTATCGATAAACAGACAGACAATTTTTGATTTATATATATATAAAGATAACACAGAGATAATAAATCATAGTGCTGAAAATATAACAGATTAATTAATATTTATCCTTGTTTAAAAAAAAGGTTTTTCAAACTAATAATTAGATAGAAAGCTTTCTGGTAGTATATTAAACAATTTCTCAAAGTTAAATTGCGATGAAATGAGTAATTTGGTCCGGCATAAAAAAGAGGCATATAATCATTTTTTCTATATGCATGATAATATTTAATATTCATTATATATATATAGGTGTGTGTAACAATATACCACCATACATTTCACGACACCTTTTTAAATAGTTTCCCTTTTTCAATTAGTATGTTGTTACTTTTAACTATTTAATCGATTGGTTAATTATAATTCAAATTTTATATGTACCAATTATCCCCTGAAAATAATCCACTGGGTGTCTCTAACTTTGTAATATAATTCAATAAATTTAGGGTTCCCAAAAGCAAAGAGACGCAGTTCTGTTAGTAACGGATTTTGTTTACGTCACTTCCGACCTATCACGAGGAATTGACCAATCTGCTGCGAGCAGGCTTGCAGCTATTTAAGGCCAACGTCGTCTCAGTGATAAGGCTTTTTTTTTTTGGACTGGCATTTATACGACTAAAAATAGCGTGAATAATTAATTATAAAAAAAAAAACATTTAAAAAAAAAGCTTTTATTTAAAATGCACTAAAAATAACAGAATAAATATTTCTGAAGTATTGCTTTTTTTTCTGAAGGTACCATTTAACAAATAAAATAATAGACTTAGAAATAAAAGCGGTGGGGTACAATAATAATAAATATGAGATCAATGTGATTTTATATGAAGCAAATGATTAGCAAGATTATGCCTTTCATTAAATTTATACCTATTTGCTGCATAAATGATTATCATCCCCACCGCTTTTATTTCTAAGTCTATTATTTTATTTGTTAAATGGTACCTTCAGAAAAAAAAAGCAATACTTCAGAAATATTTATTTTGTTATTTTTAGTGCATTTTAAATAAAAGCTTTTTTTTAAAAGTGTTTTTTATAATTAACTAGCGAATGTGTACCTGGCTTCGCCCGGGTTTTATCCGAGTGAAAGTTTGCATAACGAATATTATTGATAATAATATTCCGGAACACACAGAATATTATGATAATAATGATAATAATATTCGTTACATTATATCTATATTAATAAAATGCAAATTTCATAAGTGGTGTTCGCTAAAAACTTTCGTTACAATGCATCAATTTTGACCAAATTTTCAACATTTATGTAAAACGAGATGGAGCAGGTTTTGCTTAACATCAAAATATTTTTCCTAACTTTAACATGCGTAACTTCGCTGTTATCGATTAAATACAAAAAAAATCAACAGAGTTAATTTTATTTATATATAAATACAAAAAAAAATTCAGCAATTCATTCAACTCAATCTAAAAAAATATTCAAAACAAGCAATTTTAAGATAACACCATATGTAAAACAGTTGACCAAGAAAACAACAACGATATTACATCTTTCTCACATATTCACACACAATCTTGATTAATAATTAAAACTAATCTTTAACATTGTTTATTATACTTCATAATATATAATATTCGTTAGTCAAACTTTCACTCGGATAAAACCCGGGCGAAGCCGGGTACACATCCGCTAGTATTTATATAATATAGAAAATATATTTTTCGAGCAAACATATCCACTCTCTCTACTGAATAGAATTTTAATAAGATATATATAAATGAAAATATCTAGAGATATACTACATGATCTTAGCCAAAAGGCCGGGAAACGATATTTTATATGTAGAGATGACCTGGCTTCGTGTGCCTTCTGCTCGAGTGAATGCTTCGCGGTAGAATTTTGTTCCTGTCTACTAAAAATTATTATCTGGCTCCGCCCGTGGACTGCTTTAGTGAATATTCCCCTAAATAATTTTGTTTATGTCAATCAAGCATGAGACAGCAATATTGTCATTATCATTTCTGACTAAAAAAATATTGTTGCTCAGTACTATAATTTTTCTTGGTTAAAGTGCGAGACAAAAAAACTCTTCCAGATTTAACTCTGTCCTTTTCAAATTTCAGCGAGATTAGTTACATATTGAGGGCGTGCATAGCCGACAAACATATATATATGTTCCCGGCTTCGCCTGATTTTTACCCGAGTAAAAGTTTGCCTAACAAATATTTGTTAAAACGATTCTAGCAAACATCCAATCCCTACTGAATCTATACTTGTCATACTCTCGATAATTTAAAATTTTCCCGGTCTCTTGAAAACATTTTCGATAAGTTGAAAAAAAAACAGTATTAATTGGTCCAATCGGTAATTTGAAGTTGAAGGAATAGTATCTTGCCGCAAACGAAGATTTGTAAATAACTGTATTTAGCGAATGAACCAGGCTTCACCCGGTTTTTTTATCCGAGTAAAAGTTTGCCTAACGAACATTTGTTAAAACGATTCTAGAAAACATCCAATCCACCTATAAATTGATTTATAAACGTATATAAATATAATAATTGTTATACGCGTTTTAATATAATTTTGAAACACATAATTTTTGAAAACATTTATTATATTTTAAATAAGATATTGTCACTTTGTGAATTTTATAATTAATTATTTATTTTTTTCTCAATGGATTATATATATTAATTTAAAAATTCATTTTTGTTATCATCATCACATACAATGTAAGTTTTTTATATAAACAAACGATAATAAAAAAAAGCAACACACAACAACAGCAGCTAAAGCCTCCCAGACAAAACTCCCCTAACACTATACCTCAAGCAAGCTCCACTAAAACAGAAGAAGCAACTGTTGAAAAACAAAAGGCAAGTTACGCTGAAACTGCAAAAAAGAAAACTACTCGTTCTGACACCAGGGAACTGTGCGAAAAGTTATTAGAAATTATCAAAAATTACTTACAATGAAAGGCAAATTACCTTTAAAAATCGTTTTCTGGAATTGCAACGGAATCAAACTCAAAAAAGAAGAATTCCTACAGTTTTTAGAAGAAAACTCAATAGACATAGCACTGCTCAGTGAAACACACTTAAAACCATCTGTCGACCTCAAACTCAGGAACTATCAGATAATAAGAGACGATAGAATCGTTGGAAGGGGCGGTGGAATGGCAATAATTCTAAAAAACTATCTTAAATACAAAAAAGTGCTGATTCAAACATCTAACATGGAAAACACCACAATTCTAATGAAACCAGATGGAAGGGCAGTAGTGCAGATATCGTCAATCTATAAGAAACCCGATCTACCACTCCAGGAGGAAGATCTGAATCTCTTGTTAGAGAATAATCAATCAGTAATCGCTGCAGGAGACTGGAACTCCAAGCACCCTCTTTGGGGCTCAAGAACTTCCAATAATAGTGGAACCGTGCTTCATAATTTTTCCGAAAAAGAAAACCTGGACATTGTCGCACCTTCTTCACCCACGCACTACAGTCCTTTGGGAAATCCAGACTTTCTAGACATCGCAATTCTTAGAAACATCCCCTGGACTTCGAGGATTAAGACCCTGGATGCCTTATCTTCAGATCACCTCCCAGTAATCCTAGAGCTGACCTGCCCGAAGGATGAATTCACGACTAGGGCTTGCCGACTCACTAACTGGGTACACTTCCAACAAGAATTAATTTCCAGTACGCCTCCTAGAGTACCCTTGAAAACGGAAGCCGATATTGACTCAGCAGTGACCATACTAAATGATAAAATCTACAACAGCTACTCAAAAAACACAGTTATATCATCCTCTTCATCAAAACAGAACCCCTCGACCAAGGCCTTGATAAAAGAAAAGAATAAAGCTCGTAAGAGATGGCAAGCAACCTGGGATCCAGCCCATAGAGCCATTTATTTGAACCTACAGGGAAAAGTTAACAAAGCCCTCAAATCCGACTCCACCGAGAACTGGAATCATTTCATACACAAGATTGAATCAAGCCCAAAGGACTTCTGGAGAAAAACAAAACCCATCAGGAAAAAAACGGAAAGGATCTCCAGTTTAGTAACGAACGGCAAAACCTTATTGACCGACAAAGAAATCGGAAATGAACTTGCAGAACACTTCTCCAACCAGTTCTCCAAGGAAAAAGAAGAAGACCAACCAAATATAACTTATAATCACCAAGAAGAAAAAATGCTCACAATGACGACACCAAATGAAGTCAAAGAAGTGATTAAATACTTAGCTAACCACAAAGCTCCTGGCCATGACAATATCACTCCGCAAATGGCCAAGAATCTTCCCATCAAATGGATTGTATTTCTAGCTGGAGTATTCAACGCCGCACTGCACTTGTGTTACTACCCAAAAGTCTGGAAGCATGCTATCATAATTCCAATTCCAAAAAAAATCCGCTAAATCCCCTGAAGATCTAAGACCTATCAGCCTCCTCCCCACCATCGGCAAAATTTACGAAAGAATTATTTTACGTAGACTTCAGATGTACTTGGACAACTCTAACTTCATCATCCCGCAGCAATTCGGATTTAGAAGGGGGCACTCAACAACTCACCAACTCATTGCAGTTCTGGACTACATCCAGATAAGAAGATCCCACAAGGAAGTGGTAGGTGCTGTCTTTCTAGATTTTGCGAAAGCATTTGATAAAGTTTGGCATAATGGCCTTATAAAGAAACTCACAAAACACCAGTTTCCAAGTGACATTATCAAATTTATGCAGAATTATCTACAGGGCAGGACATTTTCAGTCAAGCAAGGAAATTTTACAACTGAACCAAAGCCAATCCAGACTGGAGTACCTCAAGGCTCTATCCTCGGACCCTACCTTTTCAATATTTACATTAATGACATCCCACTGCACTCTAAATGTAAACTTAAGCTCTTCGCAGATGACACAGCAATTTTATTTAACTCTAAATCAGTCAACCTATTGGTTACTCAGCTTCAGAATTACTTAAATGACATAATCAAATGGTGCGATGAGTGGAAACTAGACATTAACCCAACTAAGACTCAAGCAATAGTTTTTCCCCCAAGAGATAACAAAAAATTCAAGCCACAAACCAACTTGACAGTAAACTCAAGCACTATTAGTTGGGCCGACCATGCCAAGTATCTTGGTGTCACTTTGGATTCGAAATTAAAATTTAACCTACATGTCCAAAACACCATAAGAAAGGCAAAGATAGCCAAAATATCTCTATCAAGCCTGCTTAATTTTAAAAGTAATTTAACAACAAAGCATAAATTCACGTTGTACAAAACCTGTATTCTACCCATCATCACGTACGCACTACCAGTCTGGGGCAAATATATCACACCTACGGATAAAAAAAGAATAGATGCCTTCATGAGGATTTGCTTACGAACCACTATAGGAGCCCCATTAAATCTTTCAAACAAAATTCTCAAAGAAGATCTCAACCAGCCTAATATAGAAGATATTTATCAAGACTCTGCGACAAGACTATTCTCGCAATTTCAAAAATCATCAAATCCAACTATACAAGAAATTGTTCAAAATCAAGGTGACCTCAGCCACCGAATCCGACAACCTGGACCCAATGGCTAGCTGACAGCCAAACACCCAACAACTGCCCTCCTGTAAGGTTCGGGGGGCCACTCCAGCATTACAACTCGCCATGTGTAAATAATCTGGACAAGGTGACTCGCGAGCTGTGCTCGAATGTAACACCTGTAAATTGAGATGAAATAAATAAATAAATAAAAAGCAACAATGTAATTTGCATCTTCACTATTATAAAACAACAACAAATTAAATTAACAATGTAAAAATATATTTTAACATTACATTTTAACATTTAACACAAAAAAATGTTACAATATTTTCTTTAAATATATATTAATATTGAAATTCCAAGTTTTTTTACGTCATTGGAATATTATATTACTTAATTCTCAAATTAAATTTATTATACTTGGAACACAATTTAAGCATTGTTACAATTTATAAATATAATTTCGCCAGATGCCGCTAGAGGCGCTGCTTGCGAGTGAAAGTAGAAAATTTGCGAATAAAATTGCAAAGAATATTTATTTCAAACCAAATTCAAGCCAGAAACCTTCCCAAGAGTATAGTAAATAACTTACTAAAGTTTCACGGCGATTGGATAATCATACCTTTCAAAAACATTCATAATGTGAACAAACTAAGATTCATCGTGTAAACAAACCACGTGTTAATTATATTATTAACCAATCAAATTCATTTATCATCGCGACCAGTGCTGCGCCCAAGCGGTAAAAAGCTGGAACTAACGATTTTTTGTTTTATATTATTTTAAAAAGCACATTAACCTTTTTAGTTTTTTTTGAATAGCCTACATGCGAAATTTCATAATGATTGATTCTGTAGATTTTGCCTGAAGCGATAACAAACATCTATTTTGGATTTCATTTTTATAGATATAAGGAATGATTATTCTTATTAAAAAAAATCTAAATTACATTTGATCAACCAAAATTTTTGTATATAATTTTATATTGAGTGTTAAAAAATCATCAAATCTGATTTCGAAAGAATATAATGTTTTGATTACCCATTCTAGTAAATGAAAATCAAAAAGAATTTCAAAAATTCAAGCCTTTGATTAATATTGAAGAAAAATAGATAAGAAAGAAGAGAAAAAGAGAGATTAAAGAAAAAGAAAATATTATCAATAAATGATAAACGGAATATTCAATGATTATATTTTGAATATATTGCCACGTGGAAAATTAGGGAAGACCAACTTCGGGATGAGACAATTTATTTCAGGCAAACACAAGCTATGAGTGATAAACAAAAGATAAGCCACGAGGGAAATTTACAGAGTAGCGAAATATAAACATAAAACTGACCACTCTGTTAATTAAAATATTAAAATTAATAAATACGTTGTTACAATATTCTCTTTTGAAAAAAAAAAAGATTCTACCAAATGCCCAAAATTTGAAGCTATTCAGGTTGCGCTAACTTTATCAAACTTTAGTATCAAAATGCTATCACAAATAACAATCAGGTAATTTCAACCTAGACTTCTTCAAAAAGGTTGAATGTTCTTTTGATAGCACTGGGTCTGCCATAAAACACATAAAATCTAAAGAAATGCTTCAACTCTTGTAGCAATCTAATATGTCAACTCTTCTTCTTCTTCTTTCTTATCTCCACACTTGGTTAAGTAGACTGCGTCTGCCTTTGTCATTAAGACTGGGAGCACAACTCAGTGGCAGGCCGACTTAGCTCCAAAAGAAATGGCCGCCTCTGACATGAGGAACAGACGCCATGTGCAGCCGCACCTAACATGGAGTACAAACGCCGCTCATCCTGTATCCCTGGATTAGGAGCCCTTACAGGGTACTATCAGTCGGGCCAGCTGAGCCCAGGTTTTTTATTGAGCTTGTTACTGCTCCCCCTCCTTCTTTTTCATCCGGGCTTGGGACCGACAAGGGCGGAGTTTGTCAACTCTTGATGTATTCTGGTCACTTTTCTATTTAAGCATCTCTACTAAGGAGGTTCAAACTTTGATTACATTTCCTAATTGTATGATACTCACACATTGGTACTTTATCTTTATTATTAAAGTTCGATTCAAGAGTAACGAGCCAATCAGAAGTGTTAGAAGATAACACATAATATGGATTAGAGAAACTGATTGGTCAAATTGACACAAAATAATATGACGCCAGTTGAGAATCTTTTAACCAAATCTGAGAATATACATCAATTTGAGGAATATGTTTATAACAAAACCTTTTCTCAATATAATCTTCACATATTGTTCTAGTATAGCATATTCCTTGCGTAATGTTACAAAAATATTTGAGAAACCACGAATTGAACAAAGGTTATTCAGCTTCTTGTAGAAAGTAGGTTTCTTACATTTCCGTCTAAAGTCGTTCCAAATAGTGGCTGGGTACGGGGTGATGGTTGTTTTAAGATGAGAGATAGAGCAGATCACGTAATATTAGTTCTATTTTGGGAGAAACCGTTTTCAATAAATTTGAAATACTTGGATTGCCAGGCTAATTGTTGCTAAAAAGAAACCAAAGGTAAAAGTGACGAGTTTCTTTATTGAAGAGGTGTTAGCTTGGGAATCCTTCAGACAATAACGACGTTCCACAGACTGTAACGCAAATATAAGAAATTAGAAGAGAAAAAAATGAAATATATATATCCTGACCAGGATCACATGTTCTTTTTAGAAGGCAGAGCGCCATCTTGTGGAACAGAAATCAACTAAACATTGATTTAGCCTGTTCCCTGATATTTGGCCAACCCATTTTCTTGATAAATCAAGAAAGGTTATCCACGAACGCGTTTCGCGCTATTGGCGCTCGTCAACGTTTTTTTTTTGTTGTTGTTGTTGTTGTTTTTATTTTCACAAAGAATCATATACGTCAAAAATAGGCGGCCATCTTTAATTAGGAACAATTATATATTGCTATTATAATATAAATCTAATCACCACTTAGCCGTAATAAACTCCTTTGTAGAATAAAACCCATTGTTAAAGAACATTGTTGAGCCAAATATTGGAATAGCATGAATTGATTTGTTCAGGTAGTGTCAATTTTAAATTAATCATGTCTATATTGCTGTTTCATGTTTCATTTAATGAAAATATAAAATCCATACTCGAATCATTAGATAGTAAAAAGGCATATATTGGATTCAATAAAAGATTTATATGTCATATTTCGGCTGGCTGAACGCCAACCTTTATCGAGGCATTACATTTTTTTTCTTTTGATATTAAATGATTAAAAAAATGTAATGCCTCGTTGAAGGTTGGCGTTCAGCGAGCCGAAATATTGGGAAATAAATCTTTTATTTAATCCAATATATGCCTTTTTACCATCTAATGATTTATTGATATGCGTATTTATTACTCCTGCTTTAAGATTATTTCAAGGTAATTCACATATTTTATATATAAAAGAAATTGAAGAGTTCTCACATCAAGAACTGGATTTCTGGACATCTTCAGATGATAAAAAGTAAATAGTAGATACTCCTGGAGAGGCAAAAAAAGAGCTTCCAAATTTTCTTTTCATTTATGATTTTAATCGAATAATTTTACAAACCTTCAATTTCAACTCTTTCAATTTTATTGGAGATTTACTTTATATTAAAAAAGATCAACAATGATATAAACTATTTTTTCTTATTTAAAAAAATCAAAATTAAATTTTATCAACCAAAGGTTTTGTATATTTTTATATGGAGTGTTAGAAAATCATCAAATCTGATTTCAAAAGAATATATTGTTTGGATTACCCAATTCTAGTAAAGTAAAATCAAAAAGAATTTTAAAAATTCAAGTCTATGATTTATATTAAAGAAAAATAGAAAAGAAAAGAAGAGAGATTGAAGAAAATGAAAATTTAATCAATAAATGAAAAACGGAAAAATAAATTATCATGTTTTGAATATATTCTCTTTTGAAAAGAAAAAAAGATTCTACCAAATGCCGAATATTTGATTCTATTCAGGTTACACCATCTTTATTAAACTTTAGTATCAAATAGGTATCACAGATCACAATCAGGTAATTTCAACCTAGAATTCTTTAAATAGGTTGAATGTTCTTTTGATAGCACTGGGTCTGCAATAACACACAGAAAAACAACAGGAATGCTTCAACTCTTGTAGCTCTCTAATATATGTCAACTCTTCTTCTTCTTTCTTATCTCCACACTTGGTGAAGTAGAATGCGTCTGCCTTTGTCATTAAGACTGGGAGCACTACTCAGTGGCAGGCTAACTTAGCTCCAAAAGAAATGGCCGCCTCTGACATGAGGAACATACGCCATGGGCAGTCACTCCTAACATGGAGTACAAACGCTGGTCATCCTGTTTACCTGGATTTGAAGCACTTACAGGGTAATTTCAGCCGGGCCAGGTAAACCCAGGTTTTTCAGTGAGCTTGTTACTGCCCCCATCCTCCTTTTTTCATCCGGGCTTGGGACCGGCAAAGGCGGAGTTTGCCAACTCTTAATATATTCTGGTCACTTTTCTATTTAAGCATCTCTACTAAGGAGGTTCAAAATTTGATTACATTCCCTGATTTTATGATACTCACACATTGGTACTTTATCGTTCTTACTAGAGCTTGATTCAAGAATAACAAGCCAATCAGAAGTGTTGGAAGATAACGCATAATATGGATTAGAGCAACTGATTGGTCGAATTGACACAGAATAATGTGACGTCAGTTGAGAACCTTTGAACCAAATCTGAGAATGGACATTTGAGTAATATGTTTATAACAACACCTTTTCTCAACATAATCTTTACATATTGTTCTAGTATACCATTTTCCTTGCGTAGTGTTACAAGAGAATTTGAGAAACCAGGAATTGAACGAAGGTTGTTCAGCGACTTGTAAAAAGCTGGATTCTTACCTTTACGTCTACACATGCTTCAAACGGTGGTTGGTGCTGGTTGTTTTAGCTGAGAGATAGAGCAGATCACGTAATATTAGTTCTAATTTGGAAGACACTGTTTTCAATAAATTTGAAAATTCGAAATATAGGGGTACCAGGATAATTGTTGCTATGAAGAAACCAAAAGTAAAAGCGACGAGTTTCTTTATTGAAGAGGTGTTAGCTTGGGAAGCCTTCAGACAATAATGTCGTTCCACAGACTGTAACGCAAATATAAGTAATTAGAAGATAAAGAAATCATATATATATACCCTGACCAGGAGCACATGTGCTTTTTAGAAGGCAGAGCGCCATCTGGTTGAACAGAAATAAACTAAACATTGATTTAGCCTGTTCCCTGATATTTGGCCAACCCAATTTCTTGATAAATCAAGAAAAGCCATCCACGAAGGCGTTTTGCGCTGTTGGCGCTCGTCAGCGTGGAGTAGGCTGTACTACTGCGACCAAAAATATTTCTGATCCCAGAGGCTACTTGAGAAACCAAGAAATCGGGATTTAAGGCCAAACTTGCGTAAATACGGTTTACACATAAAAAATAATAGAAAAAATATAAACGTATAATAAGCGTATTCATGCAAGTTTGGCCTTAAAATACCCATTTCTTGGTTTCTCAAGAAGCCTCTGGGACCAAAAATATTTTTGGTCGCAGTGGTACAGCCTACTCCACGCTGACGAGCGCCATAAGCGCAAAACGCGTTTGTGGATAGCTTCTTCTGATTAATCAAGAAGACGGGTTGACAAAATATTAGGGAACAGGCTAAATTAATGTTTAGTGGATTTCTGTTCCTCCAGATGACGATCTGCGATCTAAAAAGCACATGTGCTCTTGGTCAGGATATGCCTACTTTATTTTTATTATGATCCTTTGTAAAATTAAACAATTTTCTTCTGCCCTTATTGAATGATATAATAATAAGAGGTCCTAGCTTATCATTGCAGTAAGGGCAATAGAAAATTATTCTAATGAAAAATATTCGTACGTGTCAATAAATAGTTTATATTTCTTATAATGTAATTATTGTCTATATATTTTATCTATAGGTGGTTTTACAGTGTTTTGCCACTTTGATTAAGTTATGAATATTTCCGGAATATTTAGGTGAACATCAACTACATTGTGCTGGCATTACATATGCCATATAGTCTGTATTTTCAACTATATTATTTTATTTAACTATAACTTTATCTCTTTATTATTGAACTATAATTTCGAATGAGATTTTTAAATAAACTTTACATAAAGGAACAGTATATAATAAGTATAGGATGTTTGATATCAAAAGGAAAGTAAATATATCTACGTGTTCTCCAAATATGCAAAAGCCTATGTTTAATTTTTTTTTTTTGCTTAGCCCTATGCCTGCACAATGTAGTTAATGTTCATCTATATAATCTGGACATTTTCTCAATTTCATCAAAGTGGCAAAAAACTGTAAAATCCTATATAGCTCTCTCTCTCTCTCTCTCTAAAAAATATAGTTATTTATTTATGCTTATGAGGTGATACAGCAACGTCTTTACAATAAGAGAGGAGACAAAATGAATCAAATCTAGAAAAAAGAAGTGAGGACTTCTCGGTCATTAAAGTCTGAGAGGCAAGGCCTTCAGCCAGTTCAGGGCTTCCGGGGTGACAGAGTGGAGATTGGAGATTCCTCCATTGAATTTGTACAGCGGGCAGTCATCTAGTATATGGGACATTGATTGTGGGACGTTGCAGGCACAATTTGGATCTTTGGTGTAGCCCCATAACTTCATCAGCTCTGCACACCTTCCCTGTCCTGTCCTAAAGCGGTTTAGAACAGGACAGGGAAGGTGTGCAGAGCTGATGAAGTTATGGGGCTACACCTTACATTATAAGAAATATAAACTACTAGCGGATGTGCCCGGCTTCGCCCGGGTTTTACCCGAGTGAATGTTTGTCTAACGAACATTTGTTAAAACAATTCTCTATAAACTTATAAAACGTACTTGGCTTCGCCCAGGGTTTACCCCGAGTAAAGGTTTGTCTAGCGAACATTTGTTATAACAATTCTCTAAAAACTTATTAAAAAAAAAAAAGATATATTTTGATAATTTGAATCTCGTAAATTTGAATCTCTCGATAAAGTGAACATTTTTTCCCGGTCCCTGTGTGCCGTGTCATCCTGAATTTTGTGTTTCCTAATTTTCTACATTAGAAAATCATAGTTTTATCTAGTGAACATTTTTCCCGTGCCACATTGCCGTGTCATCCTGAGATAATCTTACTTTTGATAAATAATATTTAAGAAAACACTCTTAGTGATAAGAAAACTTGTTATCATCGTCACAATGGGGGCGCTGCTTGCGAGTTAAATCTACAAATCTGCAAATAACTCTAAGGATATTCAAGATATTCAGGAAATTATTATTCAAAAACCTTCCCGGTGATATACCTAATAATATCCCAATATTTCACGGCGATTGGATGTATGGTTTTTGAATCTATAGAGTACAGACAAACAGACAGACAGACAGACATTCAATTTTATATATATAGATAAGATAAGATAATATAAATGAGTTTTAAAAATTGTAAAAAAAAAAAATGCATCGGCCGGGAATCGAACCCGGGCCGCCCGCGTGGCAGGCGAGCATTCTACCACTGAACCACCGATGCTTAAAAAAATGGCCATATTTAGGTATTCATTCCATTCCGGATTAGTCCGCGTAAAAAAAAGTTCTTCAAATGAAAAAAAGAAATAGCCAAAAATATTAATCAAAATGCAGCCGAAAATTTTCCTCAGGTTTATAAAAAGCGACATGCAAAATTTGGTACCAATTGGTTCAGTAGTTTTTGAGTTTATCGCGAAACAGACAGACAGACAGAAATTGACTTTTTTATATATAGAGATTTACTCTTCATTGTTGGCTTTTTAACTTACATTCATTCTTCATTGTTGGCTTTTTATATTACATTCACTCTTCATTGTTGCCTTTTTATCTTCCATTCACTCTGTTGGCTTTTTATATTACATTTACTCTTCATTGTTGGCTTTTTATCTTACATTCACTCTTCATTGTTGGCTTTTTATATTATATTTACTCTTCATTGTTGGCTTTTTATCTTACATTCATTCTTCATTGTTGGCTTTTTATATTATATTTACTCTTCTTTGTGGGTTTTTATCTTACATTCATTCTTCATTGTTGGCTTTTTATATTACATTTACTCTTCATTGTTGGCTTTTTATCTTACATTCACTCTTCATTGTTGGCTTTTTATCTTACATTCATTCTTCATTGTTGGCTTTTTATATTACATTCACTCTTCATAGTTGGCTTTTTATCTTACATTCATTCTTCATTGTTGGCTTTTTATATTACATTCACTCTTCATTGTTGGCTTTTTATCTTACATTCACTCTGTTGGCTTTTTATATTACATTTACTCTTCATTGTTGGCTTTTTATCTTACATTCACTCTTCATTGTTGGCTTTTTATATTATATTTACTCTTCATTGTTGGCTTTTTATCTTACATTCATTCTTCATTGTTGGCTTTTTATATTATATTTACTCTTCATTGTTGGCTTTTTATCTTACATTCATTCTTCATTGTTGGCTTTTTATATTACATTTACTATTCATTGTTGGCTTTTTATCTTACATTCACTCTTCATTGTTGGCTTTTTATCTTACATTCATTCTTCATTGTTGGCTTTTTATCTTACATTCACTCTTCATTGTTGGCTTTTTATTTTACATTCATTCTTCATTGTTGGCTTTTTATATTACATTCACTCTTCATTGTTGGCTTTTTATATCATATTTAGTCTTCATTGTTGTCTTACATTCATTCTTCATTGTTGGCTTTTTATATTATATTTGCTCTTCATTGTTGGCTTTTTATCTTACATTTATTCTTAATTAAAACAATTCTCTAAAAACTTATTAAAAAAAAAGATATATTTTGATAATTTGAAACTCGTAAATTTGAATCTCTCGATAAAGTGAACATTTTTTCCCGGTCCCTGTGTGCCGTGTCATCCTGAATTTTGTGTTTCCTAATTTTCTACATTAGAAAATCAAAGTTTTATCTAGTGAACATTTTTTCCCGTGTCACATTGCCGTGTCATCCTGAGATAATCTTACTTTTGATAAATAATATTTAAGATAACACTCTTAGTGATAAGAAAACTTGTTAACATCGTCACAATGGGGGCGCTGCTTGCGAGTTAAATCTACAAATCTGCAAATAACTCTAAGGATATTCAAGATATTCAGGAAATTATTTTTCAAAAACCTTCCCGGTGATATACCTAATAATATCCCAATATTTCACGGCGATTGGATGTATGGTTTTTGAATCTATAGAGTACAGACAAACAGACAGACAGACAGACATTCAATTTTATATATATAGATAAGATAAGATAATATAAATGAGTTTTAAAAATTGTAAAAAAAAAAATGCTTCGGCCGGGAATCGAACCCGGGCCGCCCGCGTGGCAGGCGAGCATTCTACCACTGAACCACCGATGCTTAAAAAAATGGCCATATTTAGGTATTCATTCCATTCCGGATTAGTCCGCGTAAAAAAAAGTTCTTCAAATGAAAAAAAGAAATAGCCAAAAATATTAATCAAAATGCAGCCGAAAATTTTCCTCAGGTTTATAAAAAGCGACATGCAAAATTTGGTACCAATTGGTTCAGTAGTTTTGAGTTTATCGCGAAACAAGACAGACAGACAGAAATTGACCTTTTTATATATAGAGATTTACTCTTCATTGTTGGCTTTTTAACTTACATTCATTCTTCATTGTTGGCTTTTTATATTACATTCACTCTTCATTGTTGCCTTTTTATCTTCCATTCACTCTGTTGGCTTTCTATATTACATTTACTCTTCATTGTTGGCTTTTTATCTTACATTCACTCTTCATTGTTGGCTTTTTATATTATATTTACTCTTCATTGTTGGCTTTTTATCTTACATTCATTCTTCATTGTTGGCTTTTTATATTATATTTACTCTTCTTTGTTGGCTTTTTATCTTACATTCATTCTTCATTGTTGGCTTTTTATCTTACATTCACTCTTCATTGTTGTCTTTTTATATTATATTTACTCTTCTTTGTTGGCTTTTTATCTTACATTCATTTTTCAATGTTGGCTTTTTATATTACATTTACTCTTCATTGTTGGCTTTTTATCTTACATTCATTCTTCATTGTTGGCTTTTTATATTACATTCACTCTTCATAGTTGGCTTTTTATCTTACATTCATTCTTCATTGTTGGCTTTTTATATTACATTCACTCTTCATTGTTGGCTTTTTATCTTACATTCACTCTGTTGGCTTTTTATATTACATTTACTCTTCATTGTTGGCTTTTTATCTTACATTCACTCTTCATTGTTGGCTTTTTATATTATATTTACTCTTCATTGTTGGCTTTTTATCTTACATTCATTCTTCATTGTTGGCTTTTTATATTATATTTACTCTTCATTGTTGGCTTTTTATCTTACATTCATTCTTCATTGTTGGCTTTTTATATTACATTTACTATTCATTGTTGGCTTTTTATCTTACATTCACTCTTCATTGTTGGCTTTTTATCTTACATTCATTCTTCATTGTTAGCTTTTTATCTTACATTCATTCTTCATTGTTGGCTTTTTATATTACACTAGATGAATGGCCCGGGCAACGCCCGGGTTTTACTCGAGTGCGTATATATTTTAAAAGCGTTTTAATTCAAATACTATTCGTTACAATTATAAATTGGCGCCATGGATATCACTCTTGTGAAACGTCCCGTTCCAAACTGTGTGTTTTAAAAATGTTTTAATTAAAATACTATTCGCTACAATTTTAAATTGGCGCCGTGGATGTCTCTCTTGTGAAACGTCCCGCCCCAAACTGTGTGTGTCTTGAAAATATAAAAATAAAAATGTGAATTTTCATAAAGATTTCATCATGTCGATTTTTTTTTTTTGCATTTCACCTACTAAATCGATAGAGATAATTACATTTGCAACATGAATTTAGGTATATTGACTAAATAGAAAACTGCATAGTAATAAAGATCATTTTTTAAAGGCACCATATCGTTTTTTTTTTCAATAAAATCGAAACAAAAATTAACGATAAATAACGATAATTGCCTTAAAAAGAAATTGCCTTAAAAAAAAGAAACATTCGCGGTGATTTTGTCTTGCATTCGTTTATACAATTATTATATACGAATGACCCGCCCGGGTTTTACCCGATTAAATGCTTTTATTCAAATATTATTCGTTACAATTATAAATTGGCGCCGTGGATGTCATTCTTGTATCTTCTTCTATATATATAAAAATGAATGTATGTCTGTTTGTTTGTCCTTTATGCCTGACCAAACCACTCATTGGATCGCCATGAAACTTTGGGAAGTTATTTAGTATAGTACTGGGAAGGTTTCTAGCAAATAAAATTTTTGAAATAACTTTTCGCCTAGAAATAATCAAGATAATTATTCTAATTTATCTGTTATAATTCAACAATCTGCTCTAAATATTATCATGATGATACGATGATTTTGTAATGTAGAAAATTAGGAAAGACAAAATTAAGGATGACACGGCAATTTATTTGAGACAAGAATAATGATACAATTCAAAGGCAAGATACTATTCCTTTAACTACCAATTACCGAGGGAACCAATTAATATTGATTTTATTCTACTTATCGAGTATTTTTTCAAGGGACCGGGAAAAAATGTTCACTTTATCGAGAGATTAGTTAAACAAACCTTTACTCGGGTAAAACCCGGGCGAAGCCGGGTACATCCATACAAGAATAATGATACAATTCCAAGGCAAGATACTATTCCTTTAACTTCCAATTACCGAGGGAACCAATTAATATTGATTTTATTCAACTTATCGAGTATTTTTCAAGGGACCGGGAAAAAATGTTCACTTTATCGAGATATTCGTTAAACAAACCTTTATTCGGGTAAAACCCGGGCGAAGCCGGGTACATCCATACAAGAATAATGATACAATTCTAAGGCAAGATACTATTCCTTTAACTTCCAATTACCGAGGGAACCAATTAATATTGATTTTATTCAACTTATCGAGTATTTTTCAAGGGACCGGGAAAAAAATGTTAACTTTATCGAGAGATTCGTTAGACAAACTTTTACTCGGGTAAAACCCGGGCGAAGCCGGGCGGGTCCGCTAGTAATATATAAATGAGTTTTAAAAATTATAAAAAAAAAAAAAAAATGCATCGGCCGGGAATCGAACCCGGGCCGCCCGCGTGGCAGGCGAGCATTCTACCACTGAACCACCGATGGTTATGAAAAATCCCATCCGTGAGCTTCAGACAGACAGAATAAGGCAAATATATAAGTAGATTCACTCTTCATTGTTGGCTTTTTATATAATTTTTAGTTTTCATTGTTGGCTTTTTATCTTACATTCATTCTTCATTGTTGGCTTTTTATATTATATTTGCTCTTCATTGTTGGCTTTTTACTTTTTATCTTACATTTATTCTTAATTGTTGGCTTTTTATATTATATTGTTGTTTTCTTGGCCGACTGTTTTACATATGGTGTTATCTTAAAATTGCTTGGTTTGAATATTTTTTTAGATTGAGTTGAATGAATTGCTGAATTTTTTGTATTTATCTATATTAATAAAATGCAAATTTCATAAGAGTACATCACTATAAACTTTCGTTACAATGCATCAATTTCGACCAAATTTTCAACATTTATGTAAAACGAGATGGAGCAGGTTTTGCTTAACATCAAAATATTTTTCCCTAACTTTAAAATACATAACTTTGCTGTTATCGATAAAATACAAAAAAATTCAACAGAGTAAAAGTATTTATACTTTCAAAAGTGTTTACTTTCCGCTTCTTGCTAAATTGTTCTATCTTTTTTATATATAAAATTATAAATATATTATATAAATAATTATAAAATTATACATGGTAAGATACTTTTATTTTATAGTTTTCATATTTTATACCGAAAAAAGTTGAAGCCTTACTTGATGAGATCAAGTTTATTTTTTATTTTATTACGTGGTTACTTGATGAGATCAAGTTTCTTTTTTATTTTATTACGTGGTTCTTCGAAGTCCTTCTTGCTGAATATCAGTAGATATAACTCTATATTCCAAATGACATCTTTTGGTGCTAAACAAGTTGTGGAGCTATTTCTTTCCTCATTTAGCGAAAAAATTTATTCATTACCTTTTATATTTTTTTCACTATGTTTCTAATGTCCTCTAATGTACATGGATGCTTTGCTCATATATGATTGTCCCTTTTAAAGCGCTAATAAGATCTGCAACTGTTGTAACTGTAAATATGCATATTTTGTGTGGTATTACAAAAGTTTCAATAAATATATTTTTTAAATATTTTCTCTTCAAGCCCATCATACACACATGCTACATTTTTCACATGTTTCAATGTGTAGGGTTTTAAACCTTCATGGTAAGGTATTCCTTACTTAAGAAGTATACTGTGTTAGAAAAATTTATGGTTTTTAATTATTGGTTATTATTGTGTTTATTTTACATACATGTGTTTATATAACATAGTATATGTTATTTTTTTGATAATTTGATTGGAAATATTAGTTTTAGCACAACTTGCTTCATACCGTAATGTTATATCTGTGTTGGCTTGCTGAACAATACTGGCCCAACATGAATTTACCTATGTTTACCCAAATTACCATTTTAGCATAAGTATACATCTTGCACCTAATAAGAGACCTAAACAATGTGTAAGGTTGAACAAAGAGTGGTCTAACATACTCATTGTTTAGGTTTCGGTGAACAAAGAGGTCGGTAAATTTTATTAGGAAAAAAAAAAAAACTATTCCATGTAATGTAATAGAAACAAAATAAACCTCATCCTACCTAATATACATTACTGATGAGGAAGTCCAACCCCACCAGCGAGTGCAAGTAACCAAACGGGGCTCCGGCACATTTGTAAGTGCAAAGTCGAACTGCTTTCACATGTGTAGACATGTGGTGCGCTTACAGTAAAAAGCAGTCGCTAACTACCCACCATGCTTATCATGGCCTGTACCACGTGTACTAGGGACAAGCAAAAAAAAAAATAATGAGGATTAAAGATTTTGATTTGTGTTGAAAATTTTGCATGCATTTCTCTATTTCTGTTCTTATGGGTCATTTTGAAGTCCTTTTTTAAATTTTCTTATGGAGTTTTTTAATTATTGCTTTTATCTTTTAAATACAGTTTATTTATTATATTTTCTACATATATGGGTTGTATCTAAAAAATAGGTTATTTATATTTTTAAATAAGCGAGGGATTTCTTTAACGGATTCATTTATTTGTCTTTTTGAGGTCCTTTTTCAAAATTTTATTTAAGATATTTTAATTTATTTGATTAAGTATTTTATATTTAGATTATTTATAGTTTTTTTTTTAACATATAGGGGTTGTATTTTGTATTTTAGAAAATTATTTCTATTTTTTCCTCAAAAAACATGCTTTTTCATTGCCGTGTCCTGCGGTTGGTCTATTTTTGAGGCTTTTTAATGATAACTGGTTTTGTACATTAATTTTTTTGTTTTAATATTATGCTTTTAGTTTTTTATAATCTTTTTAACATATCTGGAAGGTTATTTTGAAGAACAAATTTAAGAATTTTGATTTTTACCTCAAAAAGACAGGTAATTTTTATGCTTTGTTTATAAATTGCTGGTTTTTAAGCTTTTGTTATTAATCTCAATCTTTTTTTTCAGAATATGCCTCGCCGCAGCCGACCTTTAATTGGTAGGAATACGGCTGCTTCCAGGAGATATAGGAATGCTAGAGCTATTGAGACACCACTTCAAAGTGAGACGCGTCGTGCGCTTCGCCGTCTTAGGTATTCTGAAGCCCGCGTCGCAGCTACACAAACTATGCAAGTTCCTTTTCAGCGTATTCAGCTTTGGACTCATAAGCCGTTTTCAGGTTTGGGGTATAATGCCCATATTGATTATAAAGCTGATTCATCTGTCGATATAGGCCAAATGTCTCGGGTATGCCAGTTTTGCTCTGCTTTGAGATTTAGAGATGAACCCTTTAGCCTCTGTTGTAAACAAGGTAGAGTTTCTCTACCTGCTATTGAGTTCCCTCCAGAACCTATTTTCTCTTTGCTCTCTGGCCTACATCCTCTATCGAAGTCCTTCTTGCTGCATATCATTAGATATAACTATATTCCAAATGACATCTTTTGGTGCTAGACAAGTTGTGGAGCTATTTCTTTCCTCATTTAGCCAAAAATTTATTCATTACCTTTTATATTTTTTCACTATGTTTCTAATGTCCTCTAATGTACATGGATGCTTTGCTCATATATGATTGTCCCTTTTAAAGCGCTAATAAGATCTGCAACTGTTGTAACTGTAAATATGCATATTTTGTGTGGTATTACAAAAGTTTCAATAAATATCTTTTTTAAATATTTTCTCTTCAAGCCCATCATACACACATGCTACATTTTTCACATGTTTCAATGTGTAGGGTTTTAAACCTTCATGGTAAGGTATTCTTACTTAAGAAGTATACTGTGTTAGAAAAATTTATGGTTTTTCATTATTGGTTATTATTGTGTTTATTTTACATACATGTGTTTATATTACATAGTATATGTTATTTTTTTGATAATTTGATTGGAAATATTAGTTTTAGCACAACTTGCTTCATACCGTAATGTTATATCTGTGTTGGCTTGCTGAACAATACTGGCCCAACATGAATTTACCTATGTTTACCCAAATTACCATTTTAGCATATGTATACATCTTGCACCTAATAAGAGACCTAAACAATGTGTAAGGTTGAACAAAGAGTGGTCTAACATACTCATTGTTTAGGTTTCAGTGAACAAAGAGGTCAGTAAATTTTATTAGAAAAAAAAAACTATTCCATGTAATGTAATAGAAACAAAATAAACCTCATCCTACCTAATATACATTACTGATGAGGAAGAGGGGTCGGTGGAAGGCTGGTTAAACCGTTTGGTTTACGATCACTACGACCCGGGTTCGATCCCCGCATTGGACACTTTTTTCTGTTTAAAAAAAAAAATGCTCCAATGGCCCCCCGATTCTTGCAAAAGTCCAACCCCACCAGCGAGTGCAAGTAACCAAACGGGGCTCTGGCACATTTGTAAGTGCAAAGTCGAACTGCTTTCACATGTGTAGACATGTGGTGCGCTTACAGTAAAAAGCAGTCGCTAACTACCCACCATGCTTATCATGGCCTGTACCACGTGTACTAGGGATAAGCAAAAAATAAAAAATAATGAGGATTAAAGATTTTGATTTGTGTTGAAAATTTTGCATGCATTTCTCTATTTCTGTTCTTATCTTGCAAAGCTAATGGATTGTTTAGGTTGCTTATTTTTGACTCGACAATTTGTTTAGTGATAAAGTGGTATAGCGTTCTTTTTCAGAGCATCACCCTACAAAAAAATTACCTGACCTTTCCTAATATTCACATAGATTGATTATATCAACGTACTAGACTACAAACATTCCCTCGAGTAAAAACAATTATTTAAAAAAATCTTATCTAAATATATATCACTCGGGTAGATATGCACACGGGTCAATCCCGGGGCGAAGCCCGGGTCGGCGTCTAGTATATAAATAAAATTAACTCTGTTGATTTTTTTTGTATTTAATCGATAACAGCGAAGTTACGCATGTTAATGTTAGGGAAAAATATTTTGATGTTAAGCAAAACCTGCTCAATCTCGTTTTACATAAATGTTGAAAATTTGGTTGAAATTGATGCATTGTAACGAAAGTTTTTAGTGATGTCCTCTTATGAAATTTGCATTTTATTAATATAGATTTATTTAAGCGTATTCTTTTTGAATCAAAATAATTATCTACTGCTCTTATTGAAAAGATAATTCAGTTCCTTATTACTTTTTATCATTCAATAAGGGAAAAAGAAAATTGTTTTATTTTACAAAGAATAATATAAAAAATAAGAATGCATATCCTAACCGAGCACATGTGCTTTTTAGATGGCAGATCGCCATCTGGTGGAACAGATATCAACTAAACATTGATTTAGCCTGTTCCCTGATATTTGATCAACCTTTTTTTATTGATAAATCAAAAAAGTCATCCATGAACGCGTTTCGCGCTGTTGGCGCTTGTCAGCGTTTTTCTTTTTTTCTCACAAAGAATCATAAGCGTCAAAAATAGTCTCTATTTCTTACAACAGATGGCGCGCGCTAACGCATCCTATTACTATTTATATATTATTTAAATGGTCTCCAGGCGGTCATCTTTAATTAGGAACAATTATATATTGCTATTATAATATAAATTGGAATAGAATTAACTGATTTGTTCAGATTGTCGATTCTAAATTGATCTTCTTTATATTGCTGTATCATGTTTCACTGATATGAAAATAGAAAATATATACTTGAATCATTAGATAGTAAAAAAGCATATATTGGATTGAATAAAATATTTTATTTAAATGGTCTCCAGGCGTGCATCTTTAATTAGGAACACAATTATATATTGCTATTATAATTTAAATCTAATCGCCACTTAGTCGCAATAAACTCCATTGTTGAATAAAACCCATTGTTATAAAGATAATTGTTGAGGCAAATATTGGAATAGCATGAATTGATTTGTTCACGTATAGTCAATTCTAAATTAATCTTGTGTATATTGCTGCATCATGTTTTAATGATATGAAAATAGAGCAATCCATACTTAAATCATCAGATAGTTAAAAGGCATATAGTGGATTCAATAAAAGATTTATTTGCCAATATTTTTGGCTGGTTGAACGTCAACCTTTATCGACTCATTACATTTTTTTTTTACTTTTGGTATCAAAAGAAAAAAAATGAAATGCCTCTATAAAGGTTGGCGTTCAGCCAACCGAAATATTGGCAAATAAATCTTTTATCCAATCCAATATATGCCTTTTTACTATCTAATGATTTATTGATATGTGTATTTATAATTCCTGTTTTTGAAATTATATCAAGATAATTCACATATTTTGCATATAAAAGAAATTTAAGAATTATCACATCAAGATCTGGATTTCTGGACACCTTCAGTTGATAAAACGAAATAGTAGTTACTCCTTAAGAGGCAAAAAAAGAACTTCCAAAATTTTCTTTTCATTTATGATTTTGATGGAATAATATTACCAACCTTCAATTTGAACTTTTACATTTTTATTGGGGATTTACTTCATATAAAAAAGACCAACAATGATATAAACTATTTTTTCCTTACTAAAAAAATCAAAATTACATTTTGTTAGGTTTTAATTTTTATTATTATTATTGTATTTTATTAATTAATTATAATTCATATTCATAGAATTTTATTGTTACTTATCATCATTCTTTTTGTTATTTTTTTTCTTCTTCTGTTTTCTTTTGTGTTATAAATACAACTAAATCGCATTAAATCGTAATGTAATTATCTTTTGTTGTTTGAAATAAATCGAATTGAATCGAATTGAGTCAGCTCGTTCTTTCTAGAAGAAACTTCAAAGAAAATGTGCTAACATTTTTGGTGCCGAAACTCGGGAAAGAAGTAGAAGAAATAGAAAGTTCTTAGAAGCCATAGAAATAAAGAAAGGTGAGGTTTTGAATACTAATCTTTAAAATATGGAAACTGAAATCTTAATTTTTGAATCTCTGATTAAAAGTTTAGAATTGATAAAAGCAGATGTAGAATATAATTTAGAAGGCAATGATAAATACGCACCTATGCAAAATAAAGAAGGCTTGTTAAATTTAAAAGCTAGCTTTGATAATCAATATGTGAAATTAGTAAAATATAAAGGCATTAATGCTGAAGAAAAATTTAAGGTATCCTTTGAGGCAAAGTCTAAAATTAATTCTTTTTTGATAAAAATAAATAGATCGCTGGGAAATTTGAATAAAAATACATTTTCTGGTGAAACCAATTTAGAACTTCCCAAATTTCAATTGCCCACCTTTAATGGTGATATTTCAGATTGGCTGAGTTTTGAGGAAATTTTTATTAGATCTATTGATCAAAATCCAACACTGGGAAATTTTCAAAACCTTCAATATTTAAATTCTGCACCTAAAGGAAATGCCGCTAGACTTATTAGGGCGTTCAATATTTCTGATGAAAATTATCCTATTGCCTGGCAAACCTTGGTCAATAGATTCGACAAAAAAAGTGAATTGGCTTTTAAACAAATTCAAAATTTGTATGATCTAAAAAATGTAAAACAAGAATCGACTAAAAATTTACTTGATCTCCTGGACAGTTGTAACGAAAGCATTCAGAATCTCTCTATCCTCGGATTGGAACGTAATAATTTATCAGATATGATTTTAATTCATATAATTCAATCAAAACTTGATCGTTCAATAAGAAAGGAATGGGAGATGAGTTTGCTTGAGAAAGAATATCCATCGTATGAAAAGATGATTTCTTTCCTGGAAAGATTTGCTGGAAGTCTCGGGAGTTTTCAGAATAAAGAAAATTCAAAACAATTCTACAAAATGAATAAATCCACTCATTCTCATTCAGCAACATTTGCCTCTGGCTCTAGTATAGATAGCAGAGTCAAGTCATGCATCTTATGTAAAGGTGAACATTTTTTGTTAAAATGTCCTAAGTTTAATGGTATGATGTTACCTGAAAGATGGACATTTGTAAAAGATAATCGTCTATGTTACAACTGTCTAAGATCAAACCATAGAGTATCGTCATGCGTCTTCACGCAAAATTGCAAATCATGTAATAAGAAACATCATACTCTTTTGCATCATTTCAAACCAGAAATGTTAAGTTCTTGGCGGACATATCTCCATTGACCCATGCCAGTGTCTCATGTTTTGCGGGCAACAAAAGTCATGATAGGATATTACTCTCTACGGCTTTAATAAAGGTCAAATCGGAAAACGGGGTTCTTCAAACATGTAGAGCCCTCATAGATACAGGCTCTCAAAGGTGTCTTATAACAAATAGTTGTCGAAAGAAATTAAATCTTACTCTTGCTTAATGTAAAACTACAGTTTTTGGTTTGGGAAACAAACTTGTAGAACAATCAATGGGTGAGGTCTCTCTCCAATTTAGCCCACATTTCTCTCTCTCAAACCTAATATTCAACGCCAATCCTATAGTCATTGATAAGATAACATCAAAATTGCCCAATTTCTTTATAGAAAAGGATAATTGGCCTTATTTGAAAAATCTTCTGCTGGCTGACCCCAATTTTGACAAATCTAGCCAGATTGATTTAGTGATAGGAGCAGAGCTTGCTCCATGCCTTTTTAACGGGAAGGTTAGATTCCAAATTTTATCTGGACCCACTGCGTGCGGATCCAAATTGGGATGGTTACTTACAGGTAAAATATTACTGTCAGGTGAAAATTCCAATCAAGATATAATTATGTTCGCGTCGGAGAAAAAAGATGATTTTCTCAAAAAATTCTGGGAGCTGGAGTCAGTACCCTCTGCCAAATCTTTAACCAGAGAAGAAATTTTGTGTGAAGAAATATATATTAATAACTCAAAATTCTGGAAGATGGAAGGTACTCTGTTGGGCTGCCATTTAGAACATTGCCAACTCTTGGCGAATCTAGGATCAATGCTCTGAAACAATTTCTATCACTTGAAAGAAAATTACAAAAATCTCAAAGTATCCTAAAACAATATTGTGAATTCATGGACGAATATCTTTTAATCAATCATATGGAGCTTATTCCCAGTGATGAGCTGGATACACCTTCAGGACAATGTTATTATATACCTCATCATTGTGTTTTTAAGGAGCAAAGCATTACCACTAAATTGAGAGTTGTTTTTGATGCATATTGCAAAACTAGCAATAGCAAATCTCTAAATGACTTTCTTCATGTAGGACCAAACCTACAACAGGATATCTTCAACATTCTGATAAGATTTCGAACACGCCCAATAGCTTTTTCAGGAGATATAGAGAAAATGTATCGCCAAGTAAGAATCGATTCTAGGGATTGTGATTTCCAGAGATTTTTATGGAGAAAAAACCCATCAGAACCTTTATTGGATTATAGACTACTGACTGTGACATATGGATTGTCTTGTGCGCCATATCTCGCCATGCGTACCCTACATCAACTTGCAAGGGACAAGGTGTCAACTTTCCCAGTGGCCTCAAAAATAGTACAAACCGATTTTTATGTTGATGACTTACTTTCTGGTGCAGACACAATTGAAGAAGCTACATGTCATATTCGTGAAGTCAATAATCTTCTTTCTTCAGCCGGATTTTCTCTTAGGAAATGGAGATCAAACGTCCCGGAGGTCCTTTCTGGATTGTCAGAACAGGTTGAAGATAGGCATAATCTTCGGGATTTTGAGAGTGATTCATGTGTCAAAATACTTGGTATTTGTTGGAATCCTTCCTTGGACATTTTTTAGATTCTTGTTAATGACATTCCAGAACACACCAATTCTAAAAGACATTTGTTGTCCCACATCTCTAGAATCTTTGATCCTATAGGCTAGCTGTCACCAGTTATTATTCGTCTTAAAATTTTGCTTCAATCACTTTGGAAACAGAAGTTGAATTGGGATGATCTCTTGCCTGATACTTTGTGCTCTCAATGGAAGAAAATCGAAAAGGAATTATCCGTATTAAATAAAATTCAAATTCCTAGATACTTCTCGTGCAGGGGAGCTTTACTTTCTGTTGAACGTCATGGTTTTTGTGACTCTTCAGAAGTTGCATATGCGGCAGTATTTTATATAAGATATCATTTCAAATCGGGCCAAGTGAAAGTTTCTCTAATTGCTTCCAAGACGAGGGTAGCTCCTCTGAAAATGATTTCCATACCACGGCTGGAGCTGTGCGCTGCTCTTCTTCTCGCAACTTTATATGATACTATTCGCAATTCTTTATGCTTACAAATTGATAGAGTATTTTTATAGAATGATTCCAAAATTGTTCTCAGCTGGATTATATCTGAATCTAGACATTGGAAACCATTTGTCGGAAATAGGATTGCTGAAGTTCAAAGATTGACTTTACATTCTTCCTGGCATTATGTCATTTCGAAAGATAATCCTGCAGACTGCGATTCCAGAGGTATAACTCCACAGAGCTGGTGGATCACTCTCTTTGGTGGCGAGGACCAACTTGGCTCTCGGATGTGAACTTTGAAGATCCAATTCAAACTCAATATGATTTTCCGAAAGAAATTTCAGGTGAAAGACGAAAAACATTCTCTGTTTTTGATTTCCACTAATCTTCTTTTCCCAGACTTCATTTTCAAATACTCAAATATCAACGAACTTGTTAGAATTACAGCATGGATTTATAGATTTGTATTCAATGTCCAATGTTCTTACAATGAAAGAAAGAAAGGACAACTATCTTCAAGCGAATTAACAAGTTCAATTCACAATATCATTCATTTCATCCAAAGTTCTGAATTTCAATCAGAAATTACCTGTTGCAAAAACAAAATAAATCTTTACCAACTAACTCAAGGCTTTTATCTTTGAATCCTTTCATTGATGAATCTGGACTATTACGGGTTGGAGGAAGATTACGTCATTCAAATCTGCAATTTGATGAAAAGCATCCAATAATATTGCCAAGAGATCATTTTATCACGGAATTAATAGTGCGACAGTGTCATCTGGATCATTTACATTCTGGTCTTCAACTGACCATGTCAGCACTACGATTACCATATTGGATTCCTGCAGGCAGAAGTTTGGTCAATAAACTAATCCACCAATGAATGGTGTGTTTCAGGGCTAAACGCCAAGTTACCAAGCAAATCATGGGAGATCTGCCTATGCACCGAATTGTGAAATCAAATCCGTTCACTAAAACTGGAATCGACTTTGGAGTACCGTTTTTGATGAAACCAAACATCAAAAGATCCAAAGTAAAATTAAAATCATATGTTGCTTTATTTGTATGTTTTTGCACAAAGCAATTCATATAGAAATTGTATCAGACCTATCTTCAGCGGCTTTCCTCGCAGCTCTCAAGCGGTTTATTTCTCGTCGAGGAAAACCTTCTGATATATTTAGTGATAACGGGACCAACTTTAGGGGAGCTAACAACATTCTCCGAGAGCAGTTTGATATATTGAGAGCTTCAACAATTCAAAAATTCATATCTAATGAACGAATCAACTGGCATTTTATACCTCCTTCCGCCCCAAATTTCGGAGGTATCTGGGAGGCTGGGATAAAATCTTTCAAATTTCATCTTCTCAGATGCTTAAAGTCTCAGATGCTCACATTTGAAGAGCTGAGTACTCTGACAGCTCAAATAGAAGCTTGTTTAAATTCACGACCTATTTGTCCTCTAAGTTCAGATTCAGACGATTTTAATCCTCTTACACCAGGACACTTCTTAATCGGGAGACCCTTAACTGCCCCTCCAGAATCTAATGATGATGATGTTCCGATAAACTACCTCGACCGCTGGAGCCTAAATAAAAAAATTAAAAATGTATTTTGGAAACGTTGGAATCGAGAATACCTCAACAATTTGCAACAACGCCTAAAATGGCAAAAATCCTCACCCAACATTAAGGAAGGTGACCTCATCTTGCTCAAGGATACCATATCACCACCAGCAATGTATTGGAGCCTTGGTCGCATCACCAAATTCTTTCCGGGAGCAGACGGAAAAGTTCGAGTCGTCTTGGTGAAGACCAAGCACCTAGTACACCTTACTAGAACTGTCTCTAAAATAGTACCATTACCTTTTGCTGAGGACTAAGTTAGTCCACCGGGGTGGAGAATGTTAGGTTTTATTTTTTATTATTATTATTGTATTTTATTAATTAATTATAATTCATATTCATAGAATTTTATTGTTACTTATCATAATTCTTTTTGTTGTTTTTTTCTTCTTCTGTTTTCTTTTGTGTTATAAATACAACTAAATCGCATTAAATCGTAATGTAATTATCTTTTGTTGTTTGAAATAAATCGAATTGAATCGAATTGAGTCAGCTCGTTCTTTATAGAAGAAACTTCAAAGAAAACGTGCTAACACATTTGATTAACCAAAGGTTTTGTAAACAATACTTAAAGTTGCACCGCATAAGTTTCTCTCTGTGAAAAATCAATATTTATTTTAAAGAGAAATAGTAAATATTTCTCTTTAAAATAAATATTGCTTTTTTACAGAAAAGAAACTTATGCGGTGCAACTTTAAGTATTGTTTATAACATACGCCGCAGTCCTTTATAATGCAAAGGTTTTGTATATATTTTTATATGGAGTGTTCAAATAATCAAATAGGATTTTGAAATAATATATTGTTTTGATTACCCTTTCTCTAGTATATGAAAATCAAAAAGAATTTCAAAAATTCAAGCATACGATTAATATTAAAGAAAAATAGATAAGAAAGAAGAGAGATATAAGAAAAATAAAAATTTTATCAATAAATGAAAAACGGAATATTCAATGATTTTATGTTTTGAATATATTGCCACGAGGAAAATTAGGGAAGACCAACTTCGGGATATGACAACAATTTATTTCAGGCAAACACAAACTATGAATGGTAAACAAAAGATAAGCCACGAGGTAAATTTGCAGGGAAGCAAAATATAAACGTAAAAATGACCACTCTGTTAATAAAAATACTAAAATTAATAAATACGTTGTTACAATATTCTCTTTTGAAAAAAAAAAGATTCTACCAAATGCCCAATAATTGATGCTATTCAGGTTACGTTAACTATATCAAACTTTAGTATCAAATAGCTATCACAGATATCAATCAGGTAATTTCAACCCAGACTTCTTCAAATAGGTTGAATGCTCTTTTGATAGCACTGGGTCTGCTATAACACAGAGAAAATCCACAGGAATGATTCAACTCTTGTAGAAATCTAATATGTCAACTCTTCTTCTTTCTTATCTCCACACTTGGTGGAGTAGAATGCGTCTGCCTTTGTCATTAAGACTGGTAGCACTACTTAGTGGCAGGCCGACTTAGCTCCAAAAGAAATGGCCGCCTCTGACATGAGTAACAGACGTCATGTGCAGCCGCTCCAGACATGGAGTACAAACGCTACTCATCCTGTATCCCTGGATTTGGAGCCCTTACAGGGTACTTTCAGCCGGGCCAGCTGAGCCCAGGTTTTTTAGTGAGCTTGTTACTGCTCCCCCTCCTCCTTTTTCATCCCGGCTTGGGACCGTCAAAGGCGGAGTTTGTCAACTCTTGATGCATTCTGGTCACTTTTCTATTTAAGCATCTCTACTAAGGAGGTTCAAACTTTGATTACATCCCCTGATTATATGATACTCACAAATTGGTTATTTATATTTCTTATTAAAGCTTGATTCAAGAATAACGAGCCAATCAGAAGTGTTGGAAGATAACGCATAATATGGATTGGAGAAACTGATTGGTCAAATTGACACAGAATAATATGACGTCAGTTGAGAATCTTTTAACCAAATCTGAGAATGTACATTTGATGAATATGTTTATAATTAGACATCTTTTCTCAACATAATCTTCACATATTGTTCTAGTAAAACATATTCCTTGCGTAGTGTTACAAATATTTTGAGAAACCACGAATTGAGCTGTAGCGGCTCCCAAATATTAACTTTTCATATTTTCATTATAAGTTTTAATTTGTTTAATAACCATTCAATTCAAATATTAAATTATTCATCTTATAAATATATAATGCTTATAAAATATACTTTATTAAAATTATATGAATTAACATTAATATCATATTAATTGTTGTCATATCAATATAATAAAATAATTATACATCATTCTAAATATAAATCATAAATCATATAAAATGTAAATATTTATCTATAATATATCAAACACATATGTCTAACATTATATAATCTAGAAATAATATTTGACCACACACACAGATACAAAAAGAACTTCAACATGTAGTATACAACAATTTAACCCCTTCTGATAATTTGTATTAAATAAATGTAATTAAAAGTTTATTTTACAATAAATAATGTGTTATCTGACTCCGCCTAGAATTCCATGCCGCCCACAGAGCATAGGTTATTCAAAGTTAGGATCAGACATGACGTAGCCACGCAATAATATTTGAAATGATGGCGATAAAAACGTGGTGATTTTCTTTTAATGGTGAAAATACAAGCTTTCAGGCAAGAATGCCCTTCTTCGGGATACAATTGGAAATATTTTAAAACTCTGAATATGAAAGATAGCCCAATACAGTAGGTAAATAGTTCAGCTGGGGGGATTGGCGAGGTAAAACACGGAGTATTGGGGTGGGAGGTCGATTTTTCGGTTAAAACTGGGCGTGCAGTGCGAGACCAAAGATTCAAGGACTAGGCCAAGGACATACGCACCAATGACCGCAAGTCTCTCTTATGCCAACACATCACAGAATTTCGCCACTCGTTCAATTTGGACAGCGCTTATGCGTTTACAAGAGGGTCGAGAAAAAGTGTCAGCGCCTAGTCCTTGAACCTTTGGTCTCGCACTGCACGCCCAGTTTTAACCGAAAAATCGACCTCCCACCCCAATTATCCGTGTTTTACCTCGCCAATACCCCCAGCTGAACTATTTACCTACTGTATTGGGCTATCTTTCATATTCATAGTTTTAAAATATTTCCAAGTTGTAACCTGAAGAAGGGCATTCTTGCCTGAAAGCTTGTATTTTTACCATTAAAAGAAAATCACCACGTTTTTATCGCCTTCATTTCAAATAGGTTATTCAGTTACATATAGAAAGTTGGTTTCTTATTTTTCCGACTACAGTCGTTCCAAATGGTGGTTGGGTGCGGGGTGATGGTTGTTTTAGTTGAGAGATAGAGAAAGTCACGTAATATTAGTTCTATTTTGGAAGAAACCGTTTTCAATAAATTTGAAATATATGAGGTCCAGGATAATTGTTGCTAAGAAGAAACAAATGGTAAAAGCGACGAGTTTCTTTATTGAAGAGGTGTTAGCTTGGGAAGCCTTCAGACAATAACGCCGTTACACAGATTGTATCGCAAATATAAGAAATTAGAAGAGAAATAAATGAAATATATATATCCTGACCAGGAGCACATGTGCTTTTCAGAAGGCAGAGCGCCATCTGGTGGAACAGAAATCAACTAAACATTGATTTAGCCCGTTTCCTGATATTTGGCCAACCCACTTTCTTGATAAATCAAGAAAGGTCATCCACAAACACATTTCGCGCTGTTGACCATCGTCAGCGTTTTATTTATTTTTTTCCACAAAGAATCATATGCGTCAAAAATAGTTTATATTTCTTACAACAGATGGCGCGCCTAACGCATTCTATTATTATTTATATATTATTTAAATGGGCTCAAGGCGGCCATCTTTAATTAGGAACAATTATATATTACTATTATAATTTTAATCGCTACTTAGCCGTAATAAACTACATTGTTGAATAAAACCCATTGTTAAAGCGTTGTTGAGTCAAATATTGAAATAGCATTAATTGATTTGTTTATGTATATTCAATTCTAAATTAATCTTGTCTATATTGCTCCATCATGTTTCGTTGATATGAAAATAGAAAAATTCATACTTAAATCAACAACAACAACAACAAAAGCCTTTATTTAGGGCATTCCGCCCCATACCGGATTCGCCGTATTTACACGACAACAAGAGGAGAGGGAAGAGGAAACATTTACAACAAAATAAGGTTTGTCTCACATTCAGTTACCTATTTACAGATAGTTCATCCTCCAGTATCCTTTGCCCTGCATTCTTTCTCATGCGCCCAGCTTCTGTGCAGAACTTAAAGTATCTTGCAATCAGTAATTCATCATTAAGAGCTGAAGAGAGAAGTTGACATATGCGATGGTATCTAAATTGACCAGAGGTAGGGCTTGGGAAAATTTCAGTACGTTTTTCTGTTAAGAGAGGGCATTGGAAGAAATAGTGAACCAAATTATCATCCATGAGATCCTTACAAAGTAAACAGTTCCGGCCATTTTCTTTCCAGAAGTCTTTTCTTTCTTCCCTGAAAAATTGCCATAAAACTCTATGTTGTGCAACTAGTCTTTTGTTGGGAAGCGAGATATTTAATCGTAGGTACTCCTCTGTCATGAATGATTCACTCAGAAATTTGTAGTGAGCAAAGTGGGTTGAATCAGTGATTTTCATCTGATCGTTTTGAATTAGTTGGTCTGTGGTAGTTCTAATTATGCCTGGCAATTCTTTCTGTATGGCTAAGTAGTCTTCGCAGCCCTTAAGAAAGGAATATCCCTTAGAGTCTAGAATTTTTATTAAATTTTGAGTAAAACTGTTTTCTATTTCCTTTTTCGTGGTGACTTTCCAGAGATAGTTTAAGCAAGCATGTGGTAATCTGCTCGTCTCCATTTTTAAAATCCTGACCCAAAACTTTAATGTGAGTTTTACAGCATTAAGTTCAGTTGATATTCTTCCACATTCTCTTCTGAGGATATATCCTGGTGTGAAGTTTGGTAAGTCTAAGAGACGACGAAGAAATGCATCTTGGGTATTATTGACTGTCTTCAGCTGGTTAATTGCCCACATTGGTGCCGCATATAGTAAAGTAGGAAGAACAATAGTGTCAAGGAGTTTCATCACTGAGGTAAAGGACTTTATTCGCGCCTTTGTAAGGATTCTCCAAAGTGCATTAATTGCATTCAGTGCTTTGTTTCTAAAGTATTGGGAAGCATATTGGGTCGAGATTTTTGTAGTCAGAGGGTAACCCAGGTATGTATACTTAGCTACTATTGTCAGGGGTTGCTGACCCCAAAACCATGTCTCGGAACGAGCTGTTCTTCCACCGTTTCTAAACACCATTATTTTAGATTTGTTTTGGTTTAACGTTAGGCAGTTCTCTTCTAAGTACTTTTTAAGTAAGTTAATCTTCAATTGCAAATTTATTTTCGATTCTCCTAAGATCACTATGTCGTCTGCATACAGTAAAAGGTGTATAGTTCCATAATTCTCAAGATTTATGCCTGGCAATTCTGATTCATCGAACAGGGGTACCAGATCGTTTAGGAAGAGAATGATTAAATAAGGTGACAACGGCTCCCCCTGCAATACTCCCGCTTGTATTTTGATAGCCTCCGTGAAGGAACCCCGCCATCTGACTGTTGCCGTCATTTGGGTATAATAGTTCTTAATTAGTTTAATAAATCGACAGCTCAGACCATTTAATGCTAATTTTTTCCAAAGTAGATGGTGCGGCACAGTATCAAAGGCCTTCCTTAGGTCAACGAAGAAGGCATATAACTTTCCCCTTCTACGGCTAAGGGTCATTTGAATTAATGATACGAGCGTGAAAATGTGGTCCTGACAAGAGTAGCCTTTTCTAAAACCAGCCTGATTTTCTGCCAAAATTGACTTTCTCTCCATCCAATCATTCAATCTTGTCTTCAAGATAGATGTAAATAATTTCGATATGTTAGAAATCAAGGATATTCCTCTGTAATTTGACGGGTTGTCCAGATCTCCATTTTTAAATATTGGGTGGATTATCGTTTTTGTCCATTGTTGAGGAACTTGGGATGTCCCTAAGATTTTCTTAAATAAGTTCCTGAGATAAATTGTATGTTCTTCTAATAAATATTTAATCGCTTCGTTAGGAATTTCATCAAGTCCTGTAGCCTTATTTTTACCCAATTTGGAAATTTCCGTGGTGACCTCAGTTAGAGATATTACACAATCTAATTCGGGGTCAATGTCCGATATCTCAAGTGGTAACTGTACAACTTTTGTTAAATATGAACCAAGTAACTCCCGATAGAAGACCTGCCAGTATGCAATAGAAATTTCACCTTGTAGGTTATTCCTATATTTAAGTGAATTAATAGTCTTCCAAAATTGGGAAGGATCTTTTACATTACTGAGGATAACTTGAATTTTGTCAGTATATTCCCTTTTTTTGAGCTTTAGGATAGCTGAATATTTCTTCTTACTCGACAAGTATGTAATTTTATCGGCCGATATATTATGTTTTACGTATAATTTAAGATTTTGTTTCATTTCCTTTTTAGCCAAATAACAGTCTTTGTCGAACCATGGCTTAGATTTTATATTTTTTGTTTTTGCCTCCATCCGCGTCCCCGAGCGTAACATTGCTGTTTGAATTAAACCAGTAAAATCCCCAGCCTGAGTATCAATTGTGGAGTCAGCTGGATGTTCGGGAGTTAATTCTTTTAAAGTTTCTATATATGTTGGGATTTTATCTACTGACCAGGAAAATTTAATTTTGGCCCTAGGCTCCATGTAACAATTTTCAGTTTTATTATTAGGGCCGATAAACTTTAAAATTATTGGTAAGTGATCCGAATATGGCATACAACCAATTTCAAAATATGCTATGTGGTCAAGCACCGCAGGTGAGACAATCGCCAGATCTAACACAGAAGAGCCTCTTCCGGAGATGAATGTAAATTTACCACTTTTATCATTAATGGATATACCATTTATTATAGTTAAGTAATTTTTATCAAGAAAGTCAATAATTATTTCCGCTTTGGCAGATTTTGTTAGATCACAGGAATTTCGGGTAGTTGAAATAAGGTTTGAAGTATCTATCAAATTATGGTAACCCCCCAGATTGCCAATACGGACATTCAGGACGCCGACCAGTATTATTTCAAACCCGTTATATATCTTATTTTCCATCAGAATAAATAGTTGTCCAAGGTTTGTAGCATGCGTATCGTTTGGGGGTAGATATACGAATATTACACAGATCGCTGGTGAGTCATTGTCTAAACTTGGCTTGAGTGTGACTGCAATCCAAGAGGTTTCGATTTCAACATTGTCAATTTGTGACTGTAGTTGTTTATTTATGCCAAGAATTATACCTCCGGAGCCTCTCCCTTTATCTGTTGACTTTACAGCAGGTGATTGATACATTCCGAAGTTCGCCAGGTTCAAGTCGATATTGAAGTGGCACCAAGTTTCTGTAAGCGCGAACATCTCAAATTGTTTCAAATATTCGAACAGTGGAAAGAGAGAATTTATCCTAAAAAAGCCGTTTATATTCCAATACATGAATCGTTCAATACATGAAGTATCTATCAAATTATGGTAACCCCCCAGATTGCCAATACGGACATTCAGGTCGCCGACCAGTATTATTTCAAACCCGTTATATATCTTATTTCCCATTAGAATAAATAGTCGTCCAAGGTTTGTAGCATGCGTATCGTTTGGGGGTAGATATGCGAATATTACACAGATCTCTGGTGAGTCATTGTCTAAACTTGGCTTGAGTGTGACTGCAATCCAAGAGGTTTCGATTTCAACATTGTCAATTTAGGACTGTAGTTGTTTATTTATGCCAAGAATTATACCTCCGGAGCCTCTCCCTTTATCTGTTGACTTTACAGCAGGTGATTGATACATTCCGAAGTTCGCCAGGTTCAAGTCGATATTGAAGTGGCACCAAGTTTCTGTAAGCGCGAACATCTCAAATTGTTTCAAATATTCGAACAGTGGAAAGAGAGAATTTATCCTAAAAAAGCCGTTTATATTCCAATACATGAATTACCACATCATCAGTAATCTGCATATCTTCCGCCATTAACTTCTTGACCTTTTGTAGCAGCAGTTCCCGACTGTCAGTCTCTGCTGATTCGATGCCATATATTATTAAGTTGTTTTCTCGGGCTCGTCTCTCCAAAGCCTCCGCGCGTTCTTCCAGATTCCTTATTTTTAGGGTATTGTGAGAAATTGACCTCGTGTTAGTCGCCAGCGCATCTGTGCACGAGGCTATAGATGTTTCTATTCCCGTCATTCTTCGTTCCCAATCCTCCATCTTCCGCTCAATATTAAGCAACCTTGAATCCAATTTCTCTCCCAACCATTGGTTTTATTTTTTGATCTTAATTTTATTTTGTTTCAGATTTGTGCCCTTAATTTGACTTTCTTTAATAGTATGAGTCTTGCTATGTGAAAT
>CP092871.1:26178798-26198797 GCA_030710605.1 Cordylochernes scorpioides | reverse complement strand
ATGAGGAGTTCCTGTAAGTTTAGTTTTGTTTCTAGATTGTACATCTTCATTTGTATGTATTTCATTACCTGAATATTTACATTTATATACAGAGATCCGCTGTTGTGCCTCTAGCTATATTAGTTCTCCTTTGGCATTCACCACCTGTCCCTCCACTACCATGTAGTTGATGCCGTTTAGGAGAAGTTTATTGTCCCTCAACTTCGATCCTATACCTTTCTTGTAAAGTTCCTTTCTCTTTTCTATCAAAATTCTTCTCTGCTCTCTAATCTGGGGGCTGTAATCCCTGCTCATAAAAATATTGAGTATTCGAAGTTTGGATGAGTTCTTCAGGAGACTTATTCTGGACTCTTGATCAGGAACTTCAATCAGAATAGGCGCCTTTGGTCCCCTGCCCAGGCGATGACATTCGGCAATTACCACATCATCAGTAATCTGCATATCTTCCGCCATTAACTTCTTGACCTTATGTAGCAGCAGTTCCCGACTGTCAGTCTTTGCTGATTCGATGCCATATATTATTAAGTTGTTTTCTCGGGCTCGTCTCTCCAAAGCCTCCGCGCGTTCTTCCAGATTCCTTATTTTTAGGGTATTGTGAGAAATTGACCTCGTGTTAGTCGCCAGCGCATCTGTGCACGAGGCTATAGATGTTTCTATTCCCGTCATTCTTCGTTCCCAATCCTCCATCTTCCGCTCAATATTAAGCAACCTTGCATCCATTTTCTCTCCCAATCTGTTCACTTCAGCCGAAAGGTTAATTATTAGTAGCTTTAAATCGTCCATTGGTGCCTGGTCTGGAGTTGAGTGAGGTATATTTGTCAATGTGGCCTGGTCTGGAGTTGAGTGAGGTATATTTGTCAATGTGGCCTGTCTTTTCGGCCCTGGATTTAGTTCTACAATCCAATTATCAATAAGGCCGTGATCACTTTTAGCCAGTAAGCCATCGAACAGTGCTTCAAAGTTACACCAGTTCTATCCCTGTAATATTTCATCTTATTGAGTTTAGTCTTAAAATCGGCAAATTTTACCGTAAGCTCTATTGGCCTTGTTATGCAAATCACCATGTATAAAACTTTCATTAAATATGCAATTTTTGCAATTAATCTCATTTTGTTTCACCGTTAACTTTATTTTACTTTTCGATATGATATATATAGTATTATTTAAAAGATCGAATTTGGAAAATCAAAAAGCAAGAAGAAAATATTTTTAGGTCAAAAGAGAAAGAAATAGAGTACACTTTTCTGGAGCCGTAGCGCGGTGCGACCGTCCAGCCCTGCCTCCTAGCGGCGAATCCCATACTTAAATCATTAGATTGTAAAAAGACATATATTGGATTCAATAAGAGATTTAAATGCCATATTTCGGCTGGCTGAACGCCAACCTTTATCGAGGCATTACATTTTTTTCTTTTGATATTAAATGATAAAAAAATTGTAATGCCTCGTTAAAGGTTGGCGTTCAGCCAACCGAAATATTGCGTATTTATTACTTCTGTTTTTTTCGAGATTATATCAAGGTAATGCACGTAATTTATATATGAAAGAAATATAATAATTCTCACTAAATAACTGGCTTTCTGGACATCTTAAGATGATAAAAAGTAATAGTAGATAATCCTGGAGAGGCAAAAAAAGAGCTTTCAAAATATTCTTTTCATTTATGATTTTAATCTAATAATTTTTCAAAACTTCAATTTCAATTCTAACAATTTTATTGGAGATTTATTTTGAATAAAATATTTAAAATAAATTTATAAAAAGAGCAATAATGATATAAACTATTTTTTTTTTATTAAAAAAAATCAAAATTACATTTGATCAACCAAAAGTTTTGTATATATTTTTATATGGAGTGTTCAAAAAATCATCAACTCTGATTTCAAAAGAATATAATGTTTTGATTACCCATTCTAGTATATGAAAACTTAAAAGAAAATCAAAAATCCAAGCCTATGAATAATATTAAAGAAAAATAAATAAGAAAGAAGAGAAGAAGAGAGATTAACGAAAATGAAAATTTTATCAATAAATGAATGGGGAATATTCAATGAGATTATGTTTTGAGAATATTGCCACGTGGAAATTAGGGAAATCAACTTCGGGAGAAGAGACAAAAATTAATTTCAGGCAAGAACAAACGATGAATGATAAACAAAAGATAAGCCACGAGGGAAATTTACAGAGTAGCAAAATATAAACATAAAAATGACCACTCTGTTAATGAAAATAATAAAATTAATAAATACGCTTTTACAATATTCTCTTTTGAAAAAAAGAAATATACTACCAAATGCCCAATATTTGATGCTATTCATGTTACACTAACTTCATAAAACTTTAGAAGTATCAAAATGCTATCACAGATAACAATCAGGTAATTTCAACCTAGACTTCTTCAAATAGGTTGAATGTTCTTATGATAGCACTGGGTCTGCCATAACACAGAGAAAATAACAGGAATGCTTTAACTCTTCTTTCTTATCTCCACACTTGGTGAAGTAGAATGCGTCTGCCTTTGTCATTAAGACTGGGAGCACTACTCAGTGGCAGGCCGAATTAGCTCCAAAAGAAATGACCGCCTCTGACATGAGGAACAGCCGCCATGTGCAGACGCTCCTAACATGGAGTACAAACGCTGCTCATCCTGTATCCCTGGATTTGGAGCCCTTACAGGGTACTATCAGCCGGGCCAGCTGAGCCCAGGTTTTTTTGGTGGGCTTGTTACTGCTCCCCCTCCTCCTTTTTCATCCGGGCTTGGGACCGGCAAGGGCGGAGTTTGTCAACTCTTAATGTATTCTAGTCACTTTTCTATTTAAGAATCTCTACTAAGGAGGTTCAAATTTGATTACATTCCCTGATTCTATGATACTCACACATTGGTACTTTATCGTTCTTATTAAAGCTTGATTCAAGAATAACGAGCCAATCAGAAGTGTTGGAAGATAACGCATAATATGAATTAGAGCAACTGATTGGTCAAATTGACACAGAATAATGTGACGTCAGTTGAGAACCTTTTAACCAAATCTGAGAATGGACATTTGAGTAATATGTTTATAACAACACCTGTTCTCAAGAAAACCTTTGCATATTGTTCTAGTATAACATATTCCTTGCGTAGTGTTACAAAAATGTTTGAGAAACCACGAATCGAACAAAGGTTATTCAGCTACTTGCAGAAAGTTGGATTCTTACCTTTCCATAGTTAGTCGTTCCAAATGGTGGTTGGGTGTGGGTCATGGTTGTTTTATCTGAGAGATAGAGCAGGTCAAGTAATATTAGTTCTATTATTGAAGACACTGTTTTCAATAAATTTGAACTATCACAATAGTGGGAGCGCCAGGATAATTGTTGCTAAGAAGAGAAAAAGTGGTAAAAGCGACGAGTATCTTTATTGAAGAGGTGTTAGCTTGGGAAGCCTTCAGACAATAACGTCGTTCCACAGATTGTATCGCAAATATGAGAAATTAGAAGAGAAATGAATGAAATATAGATTCCCTGACCAGGAGCACAGTACTTTTCAGAAGGCAGAGCGCCATCTGGTGGAAAAGAAATAAACTATACATTGATTTAGCATTTTCCCTGATATTTGGCCAACCCAATTTCTTGATAAATCAAGAAAAGCCATCCACACACACATATGGCGCTCTGCCATCTAAAAAGCACATGTGCTACTGGTCAGGATATGCTTTCTTTATTTTTAATATCAACACCTGACCCACTTATTATTATTTTTTTCCTATTGTTTTTTTTCATTGTGAGAAATATAAGCTATTCATGACGCGTATGATTCTATTTTATTAAAATAATTTTCTACTGTCCTTACTGTATTGATTAGCTAGGTCCTCTTATAATTTTATCATTTGATAAGGGCAGTAGAAAATTATTTTATTTTACAAATAATCATATTAAAAATAAAGAAGGCATATTCTGACCAGGAGCACATGTGCTTTTCAGATGACAGAGCGCCATCTAGTGGAACAGAAATCAACTAAACATTTATTTAACCTGTTTCCTGATATTTGACCAACCATCTTCTTGATAAATCAAGAAATGTCATCCACGTACGCGTTTCGCGCTGTTGGCGCTCGTCAACGTTTTTTTTTTCCAATAAAGAATCATATGCGTCAAAAATAGTTTATATTTCTTATAACAGATGGCGCGCGCTACCGCATTCTATTAATCTATATATATAAAAATGAATGTCTGTCTGTCTGTCTGTGTGTGTGTGTGTCCTCTATGGATTCAAAAACCATACATCCAATCGCCGTGAAATTTTGGGATATTATGAGGTGTATCCCCGGAAAGGTTTACGAAAAAAACATTCTTGAATATCTTGAATATCCTTAGAGTTATTTGCAGATTTGTATATTTAACTCGCAAGCAGCGCTACCATTGAGACGGAGATAGGCTTAGTTTGCTGCTCCTGATGACCTTGGGTCATCGTGTGAGTCACAGCATGATGCTACAAAAACACTCTCTCTGGGGATTTTACAGCGTCGACAACCTGTAAGATTGCCTCTCTCATATATTATACTTTAAACATCTGCTTAATTAAAGCATTTTTCATTTGAAAGAGACTGCTCTCTTAACCCCCTTTAGACAACATTAAATGATATCCCGTGTCGATGATTTTGTAATGTATAGAATTAGGAAAGACAAAATTCAGGATGACACGGCTCACAGGGAACGGTAAAAAATGTTCACTTTATCGAGGAAATACAAAATTCGGGATGACACGGCACACAGGGACCGGGAAAAAATGATCACCTTATCGAGAGATTCACGACCATGATTTTATTCAACTTATCGAGTATTTTTCAAGGGACCGGGAAAATATGTTCACTAGATAAAACGATTATTTTGTAATATAGAAAATTAGGAAATACAAAATTCAGGATGACACGGCACAAGGGACCGGGAAAAATGATCACTTTATCGAGAGATTCAAATTTACGAGTTTCAAATCATCAAAATATATCTTTCTTTTTTTATATGTTTATAGAGAATTGTTTTAACAAATGTTCGTTATACAAACCTTTACTCGGGTAAAACCCGGGCGAAGCCGGGCACATCCGCTAGTATTTATATATTATTTAAATTAGCTCCAGGCGGTCATCTTTATTTAGGAACACAATTTATAATGTTATTATAATTTAAATTTAATCACCACTCAGCCGTAATAAACTCCATTGTTGAATAAAACCCATTGTTAAAGTTGATTGTTGAGGCAAATATTGGAATAGCATAAATGGATTTGTTCAGGTAGAGTCAATTCTAAACTAGTCTATATTGATGTATCATGTTTCACTATATATGTGTTGGGAATCTCTTATGGTTCAGACAAGGAAACAACAAATAATAAGTTTACTTACAGCTGAAACGGTTTTAAAGAATTAGGCAATTTTACCTTTTAAGAAAGTATTTTAATTATTTCAAAGAGAGAGAGAAAAGAACATTTAACAATTTACATTACAATTACTAATTTTGTAAACAAAACCAACACTCCTTTGTTCTAGTTTTTTATATTACCGTGTTGTCAGTCTAAAAGTATTTCAAGATCATTGATTTACTATTCTTCTCTTTTTTCCAACATTCCCTCTTAAATCAGTGATCTTATCACATTCAACAGTTTCTTCACTTGACTCATGTTTTAAATGGCTGTCATAAGAAGGGATTTGAATTTGTCAAACTTTGGTCTGGCTAGAGGTTTTGTTAGGATGTCTGCAATTTGGTGTTCTGTTGGACAATATATCAGGTTAAACCTTTGAGCTTGATCTTTAACAAAATGATATTTGACATCAAAATGTTTAGTTTTAGTGGTGAATTGGCCTGATTTTATAATTTTTATAGTACTTTGGTTATCAACATAGAGATTTATATCAAAATTATCTGGAATTAGTTCTTCTAATAGGGATCTTATGTATGACACTTCTTTGCATGCATCTGCTGCAGCAATGAACTCTGCTTAAGTGCAGGAAAGGGCAATTACAGGTTGCTTTCTGGAGCACCAACTTATGGGACCTCCACATAAGTAAACTACATATCCTGAGGTACTTTTTCTAGTTTTAATATCTCCAGCAAAGTCAGAATCACAATACACATTTAATTCAAATGGCATCTCTCCATTATATGATATGCCTAAATTGGTGGTGTGATTTAAATATATTAGGGTTCTTTTGATGTTCATGCATTGACTTGCTTTCAAAATTTGTGGCAAAGGTCATGTCTGGTCTAGTTTTGTTTGTCAGTAGGGAAATTTGATATCAATCGATATTTCTAAGTTTTTGTCTAATTCTTTTACTACATCTTAAATGGAGTGGGTACTGGTTTTGAGTTTTGCATATTATATCTTTCAAGAGCTGATTTTGCATAATTTTCTTGTGAAAGTAAAATTTTATTTTTATCCTCAAAAAACAAATTTAGTCCCAAAAAAGTTCTTGGATCATTGTTTATTTTAATTTCAAACTCTTGGGATAGTTTTTTTCTAAAATATTATTTAATTCTTCTTCATTATCTCCCATTAAGATACCATCATCTACATATATTGCAAGGTACATATTTCCTTTGTTGGTTTTAAAAAAGAATGGCTCTGATTTTAGTTGTATATATATATGAAATCTTGGGATTTGAGAAAGGTTTTTAATCTTTCAATCCATTTTAATGGGGCTTGCTTTAAACCATACAATGCCTTTCCTAACCTACATATATTCCCTTTATAACCTTCTGGCAATTAAACATATATTTCTTCATCCAAAAACCCAAATAGAAAAGCTGTTTTTATGTCAAATGTTTTAAAAACAAACCTTTTCTTAGCCATTAGAGCAAAGTATATCCTTAAAGAGACAGTGCTTATAACTGGACTGAATGTCTCATTATAAGCAATGCCTGCTTCTTGTTCAAAGTCTCTTACAACTAGTCTTGCTTTGTAGCGGCCATCTTCTTTCACTTTAAAGAGCCATTTAGAGGTCAGACTCTTCTTGTTTGACGCTTCATTTCTTTTACTATTTCCCAAATTTCATTTTTGGCAAGAGACTCTTTTTCTTCTTTTATTGCCTTTTTCCATTTTTCTTGATTTGGACCAGATATAGCTTCAGAGTAAGTTAGAAGAGCTGATTCTGTTGTTCCATCCCGCTCTAAAAAAAAGTCTTCATATCTTGATGGTGTTTGTAAACTACTTCTTGGTCTAAGATTATATTTTGAAGAACTTGGTTTTGTATGGATATCTTCTTTGTTTTCAGAGACTTCTGGTAGACTTGGTTCTTCATTTAATTCTAGTTGATCTTCAGATTCTTCTTCTGGTTCGACAATAGGTATTTTTTCTTCTTTATTTATACATCCTTTATCTAAAAAAATTACATCTCTAGCTGTAAAGATTTGTTTGCTTTGTCCATCCCAAAGGCGATAACCATTTGGTGCATAACCTATAAAGGTATATTTTTTACTTCTGTCTTCCAATTTCTTTACGTGTTTTAGGGTTTTGACATAAGCTTCACAACCAAAAAGTTGTAAGTTTGACAAATTTGGTCTTTTGTTGAACCAAAGTTCTGCAGGGGTTTTCTCTAATTCTTGAGTAGGGCTTCGGTTCAGCAAATAGGCTGAAACCCTTACAGCTTCTCCCCACATGTATTTTTCTACACCAGAATCAATCAAAAGAGCTCTAGTTTTCTCCATCAGGGTTCTATTTAATCTTTCGGCTTTGCCGTTTAGCTGAGGTGAGTGAGGTATGGTGAGATCCATAATGATTCCTTTAGCTTTGCGCCAGGATTTTATATCTTCATTTACATATTCTCCGCCATTGTCACATCTTATTTTTGAAACCTTTAGATTCATTTGGTTTTCTGCTTCTGTAATAAATTCTTTTAGATTTCATTTTACTTCATATTTATTATGTAACAAATACACTTGACAAAAATGTGTGTAGTCATCAAGAAATGTTAGAAAATAGTTTTTTTTTGTCATGGGTAGTGGGATCTAGAGGTCTACATACATCTGTATGGATTGTTTCTAAAGGCCTTTTTTATTTTGTTCTAATGGAAGTGAATGGCTTTCTTACCTGTTTAGCCTTAATGAATGTTTCACAAATATCATCTTGACTTATTTTTTCTATGTTTATTCCATTAACCATAAATTTTAATTGTTTTAAGCTTGAAAAACTTATGTGACCCATTTTTCTGTGCCATTTGAGCATTTCTTCATTTTGGGTAGCTGTTAGTTGAGATTCTTTAATTTCGGGATTTTCTGTGTCTATATTTATTGTATAGAGTCCATTTTCCTGTTTTTCTCCTTCTAAAACTTTTATTCCATTATTACGACAAATACCGTTTCATCTTCAAAGACGACTTTGCCTTTATTTCTGGTAATGGCACTTACAGATAGTAAATTATAATTATTTGTCAAGTTTGGTACAAACATCACCTCCTTGAGATCACATTTCTTCCCTTGAATTTTTCCGACTGATTTTACTTTTAGAGTTTCTTCCTTTTTTGCTATTGATATTTTTGAGTTGCAAACTACTTCATCTAGTAAAAATCTTTTACTATTTATCATATGGCTTGTTGAGCCACTGTCTACAATGAATTCTAGCAATTCCTCATTTTTACATTTTAAAGTCTCTCCTGCAAAAAGGACAATTTTTCTTCATTTTTGTTTCTGAAAAAGCAATCCTTTTCTTTATGATTTGTCTTTTTACAAATTCGGCAAGAAAAGTTTCCTGGAATTTATTTTGAGATTTCTCAAAGAAGCATGGTACACCATTTTTTATTTAGTCTACAGTATTTTGCTAAGTGCCCGCTCTTTTTGCAGTTAAAGCACTGCATTACTTTAGTAGCACTCATGACTATTCCCTCTTCAGGCTTTACTTTTTGTTTAGTTTCTTCAAGTGATAGTCTTGATATTAAGTTTTTTAACGTTTTCTCACTTTTTGGTGTCGAGTCCCATGCTGTACTGAAGTAATTAAAGTAGTCTGGCAAAATGCTCAATATTTTTGAAATTACAAAGCTTTCCTCTCAATTTCTTGTTTTACATTATTTAGTTTGAATACTAAATTTTGCATTCTGCTTATATTTGTTGCCATATCTGTATTTTTGTCAAATTTGAATCCATGAAATTCTTGTAGTAATTTGCATTTTAATTGCTCATCTTCTCTTTGATAAATGGCTACTAGTTTTTCATACATTTCTTTTGAAGTTTTGCAATTTAGAATATGTGTTAAAATATTCTTTTCAATGGCTAACATTATGTAATTTTGTGCTTTGGCGTCTTTTAGGCTCCATTTATTTTTTCCAGTTTCATTTTTCAAGTCTTCAAACAACGATTTTCCATTTACAATACCTAGAAGGCCATTTGCTTTGAAAATAAGTGTTAACTGAAAGTTCCATAAATCAAATTTTACAGGACTTTTAAGTCTCACAATATTTGCGATATCTTCGCTGACAGCCATTTTTGTTTTTATTTATATTTCATCCTATATTTTATATATATTTTACTGCGATTCAAGAACCACCTTCTGCTACCATGTTGGGAATCTCTTATGGTGCAGACAATGAAACAACAAATAACAAATTTACTTACAGTTGAAATGGTTTTAAAGAATTAGGCAATTTTACCTTTTAAGAAAGTATTTTAAATTTATTATTTTCAAAGAGAGAGAGAAAAGAGCATATAACAATTTACATTACAATTACTAATTTTGTAAAACAATACAAAACACTCCTTTGTTCTCGTTTTATATTGCAGTGTTGTCAGTCTAAAAGTATTTCAAGATCATTGATTTACTATCCTTCTTTTTTTCAACAATGTGTATTTATTATTCCTGTTTTTGAGATTATTTCAAGGTAATTTACAAATTTTATATATAAAAGAAATTAAATAATTCTCACATCAAGAAATGGCTTTCTGGACCACTTCAGATGATAAAAGGGAATAGTAGATAATCCTGGAGAGGCAAAAAAAAAGCTTCCAAATTTTTATTTTCATTTATCATTTTAATCGAATAAAATTATAATTATTTTTAATATCAAGTTTTACATTTTTTATTGTGGATATAAAAATGAATTTATATATAAAAATGAATGTATGTGTGTGTGTCCTTTATGCCTGACCAAACCACTCGTTGGAACGCCATGAAACTTTGGGAAGTTATTTAGTATAGTACTGGAAAGGTTTCTAGCAAATAAAATTTTTGAAATAGCTTTTCGCCTAAAAATAATTAAGATAAATATTCTAATTTATCTGTTATATAATTCAACAATCTTCTCTAAATATTATCATGATGATACGATGATTTTGTAATGTAGAAAATTAGGAAAGACAAAATTCAGGATGACACGGCAATTTATTTGAGACAAGAATAATGATACAATTCCAAGGCAAGATACTATTCCTTTAACTTCCAATTACCGAGGGAACCAATTAATATTGATTTTATTAAACTTATCGAGTATTTTTCAAGGGACAGGGAAAAAATGTTCACTTTATCGAGAGATTCGTTAAACAAACCTTTACTCGGGTAAAAGCCGGGCGAAGCCGGGTACATCCGCTATTAAAGTTATAAATAATTTAGTAAAAAAAAAAAAAAGAGCAACAATGATATAAAATATTTCCTTTTCTAATAAAATCTAAATTACATTTTATAAACTAAAAGTTTTATATATCATTTTATATAGAGTGTTTCTTTAAAAAAGTAAATCGCAAATTTCTCATATCTAAAAATATAGAGTGTTCACAAATCATCAAATCTGATTTCGAAGGAATATAATGTTTTGATTTCCAATTTTAGTGAATAGAATCAAAAATAATTTTTGAAAAATCAAGCCAATGATATATTTTAAAGAAAAAGAGATAAGAAAGAAGAGAAGAAGAAAGATTAAAGAAAATAAAAATATTATCAATTAATGAAAAACAGAATATTCAATGAGCTAATGTTTTGAATATATTCTCTTTTGAAAAGAAAAGTAATTCTACCAAATGCCCAATATTTGATGATATTCAGGATACGTTAACTTTATCAAACCTTAGTATCAAAATGCTATCACAGAAAACAATCAGGTAATTTCAACCTAGATATCTTCAAATAGAATAAATGTTCTTTTGATAGCACTGGGTCTGCCTTAACACACAGAAAATCCACAGGAATGCTTCAACACTTGTAGTAATCTAATATGTAAACTCTCAATGTATTCTGGTCACTTTTCTATTTAAGCATATTGCCACGAGGAAAATTAGGGAAGACAAAAACTTCAGGATAAGGCAACAATTTATTTCAGGCAAGGACAAAACTATGAATGATAAACAAAAGATAAGCCACGATGTAAATTACAGAGTAGCAAAATAAAAACATAAAAATGACCACTCTGTTGATAAAAATAATAATATAAATACATACTTTGTTATAATATACTAAGGAGGTTCAAACTTTGATTCCATTCTCTAATTGTAGGATACTCATACATCGGTACTTTATCGTTCTTATTGAAGCTTGATTTAAGAATACCTAACCAATCAGAAGTGTTAGAAGATAATGCATAATATGGATTATAGCAACTTATTGGTCGAATTGACACAGAATAATATGACCACAGTTGAGAACCTTTTAACCAAATCTGAGAATGGACATTTGAGGAATATGTTTATAACAACACCTTTTCTCAAGAGAACCTTTACATATTGTTCTAGTATAACATATTCCTTGCGTAGTGTTACAAAAATGTTTGAGAAACCACGAATTGAACGAATATTGTTCAGCGACTTGTAGAAAGCTGGATTCTTACCTTTACGTCTAAAGTTGCTTCAAACGGTGGTTGGTGATGGTTGTTTTAGCTGAGAGATAGAGCAGGTCAAGTAATATTAGTTCTATTATTGAAGACACTGTTTTCAATAAATTTGAACTATCACAATAGTGGGAGCGCCAGGATAATTGTTGCTAAGAAGAGACAAATGGTAAAAGCGAAGAATATCTTTATTGAAGAGGTGTTAGCTTGGGAAGCCTTCAGACAATAACGTCGTTACACAGACTGTATCGCAAATATAAGAAATTAGAAGATAAATGAATGAAATATAGATACCCTGACCAGGAGCACATGTACTTTTTAGAAGGCAGAGCGCCATCTGGTGGAACAGAAATAAACTAAACATTGATTTAGCCTGTTCCCTGATATTTGGCCAACCTTTTTTATTGATAAATCAAGGAAAGTCATACATGAACACGTTTCGCGCTGTTGGCGCTCGTCAGTGTTTTTTTTTCTTACAAAGAATCATAGGCGTCAATAAAAGTTAATTAATTCAAAAATCGAAAATATTTCAAACGCGTATGATTCTTTTTGAAATTAAACAATTTCTACTGCCCTTACTGCAAAGGAAAAATTAAAGTGAGGGCCTGGCTCATCAGTAGTGAACCCTCCCAGCGGTTTCGCCAGTTTAATCTATCCTACCGCTTTTATATTGCATTTTTGGAACTTCTTTTTATAGTGACACTGTTGCTAGATTCTTTGAATGGGTATTATAGAATAACTATGGACATAAGGTTTAATTTTTCCATTGCAGTAAGGGCAGTAGATATTGTTTAATTTTAAAAAGAATCTTACGAGTTTAAAATAGTTTTGAATTTTGATAACAGATGGCGCTTATTGAATCCTATGATTAATAATAAAGAAAAAGAGATAAGAAAGAACAGAAAAAGAGAGATTAAAGAAAAATGAAAATATTATCAATAAATGAAAAATGGAATATTCAATGATTTTTTAAGTTTTGAATATATTTTCTTTTGAAAATAAAAATATTCTACCAAATCCCAATATTTGATGATATTCAGGTTACGCTAACTTTATCAAACTTTAGTATCAAAATGCTATCACAGATAACAATCAGGTAATTTCAACCTAGACTTCTTCAAAAAGAATAAATATTCTTTTGATAGCACTGGGTCTGCCATAACACAGAGAAAAAACAACAGGAATGCTTCAACACTTGTAGTAATCTAATATTTAAACTCTTGATGTATTCTGGTCACTTTTCTATTTAAGCATATTGCCACGTGGAAAATTAGGGAAGACAAAAACTTCAGGATAAGGCAACAATTTATTTCAGGCAAGGACAAAACCATGAATGGTAAACAAAGATAAACCACGATGTAAATTACAGAGTAGCAAAATATAAACATAAAAATGACCACTCTGTTGATAAAAATAATAATATTAATAAATACTTTGTTATAATATACTAAGGAGGTTCAAACTTTGATTCCATTCTATAATTGTGGGATACTCATACATCGGTACTTTATCGTTCTTATTAAAGCTTGATTTAAGAATACCTAACCAATCAGAAGTGTTAGAAGATAATTCATAATATGGATTAGAGCAACTGATTGGTCGAATTGACACAGAATAATATGACGTCAGTTGAGAACCTTTTAACCAAATCTGAGAATGGACATTTGAGGAATATGCTTATAACAACACCTTTTCTCAAGAGAACCTTTACATATTGTTCTAGTATAACATATTCCTTGCGTAGTGTTACAAAAATGTTTGAGAAACCACGAATTGAACAAAGGTTATTCAGTTACTTGTAGAAAGTTGTTTCGTACATTTCTGTCTACAGTCGTTCCAAATAGTGGCTGGGTGATGGTTGTTTTAGCTGAGAGATAGAGAAAGTCACGTGGTATTAGTTCTATTTTGGAAGGAACCGTTTTCAATAAATTTGAAATAAAAACGAATTACTAGATAATTGTTGCTATGAAGCGACCAAAGGTAAAAGCGAAGAATATTTTTTATTGAAGAGGTGTTAGCTTGGGAAGCCTTCAGACAATAACGACGTTCCACAGATTGTAACGCAAATATAAGAAATTAGAAGAGAAATAAGTGAAATATAAATACCCTGACCAGGAGCACATGTGCTTTTCAGAAGGCAGAGCGCCATCTTGTGGAACAGAAATCAACTAAACATTGATTTAGCCTGTTCCCTGATATTTGGCCAACCTTTTTTATTGAAAAATCAAGAAAAGTCATCGTTGAACGTGTTTCGCGCTGTTGGGGCTCGTCAGCGTTTTATTTATTTTTTTCCACAAAGAATTTATATGCGTCAAAAAAAGTTTAAAATTTTTAAAACAGATGGCGCGCGCTAATTAGGAACACAATTATATATTGCTATTATAATTTAAATCTAATCACCACTTAGTCGCAATAAACTCCATTGTTGAATAAAACCCATTGTTATAAAGGTAATTGTTGAGGCAAATATTGGAATAGCATGAATTGATTTGTTCAGGTATATTCAATTCTAAATTAATCTTGTCTATATAGCTGCATCATGTTTCGTTGATATGAAAATAGAAAAATCCATACTTAAATCATTAGATAGTAAAACGCATATAGTGGATTCAATAAAAGATTTATTTGCCAATATTTCGGCTGGCTGAACGCCAACCTTTATCTAGGCATTACATTTTATTTATTTGATATTAAATGATAAAAAAAATGTAATGCCTCGATAAAGGTTGGCGTTTAGTCGGCCGGAATATTAGCAAATAAATATTTTATTCAATACAATATATGCCTTTTTACTATCTAATGATTTATTGATATGTGTATTTATAATTCCTGTTTTTGAAATTATATCAAGGTAATTCACATATTTTGTATATAGAAGAAATTTAAGAATTCTCACATCAAGAACTGGATTTCTGGACATCTTCAGATGATAAAAAGAAATAGTAGATACTCCTTAAGAGGCAAAAAAAGAGCTTCCAAAATTTTCTTTTCATTTATGATTTTGATTGAATAATATTACAAACCTTCAATTTCAACTTTTACATTTTTATTGGGGATTTACTTCATATAAAAAAGACCAACAATGATATAAACTATTTTTTCTAATAAAAAAATTCAAAATTACATTTGATCAACCAAAGGTTTTGTATATAATTTTATACGGAGTGTTAAAATCGTCAAATCTGATTTCAAAAGAATAAAATAGTTTGATTACCCTTTCTAGTATATGAAAATCAAAAAGAATTTCGAAAATTAAAACCTTTGATTTATAATTAAGAAATATAGATAAGAAAGAAGAGAAGAAGAGAGATTAAAGAAAAAAATTAATAAATGAAAAACGGAATATTCAATGATTATGTTTTGAATATATATTATACGTGGAAAATTAGGAAAATCAATTTCTGGATGCGACAAAAATTTATTTCAGGCAAGAACAAACTAAGAATGATAAACAAAAGATAAGCCACGAAGGGAATTTACAGAGTAGCAAAATATAAACATAAAAATGAACACTCAGTTAATAAAAATAATAAAATAAATAAATATGTTGTTACAATATTATCTTTTGAAAAAAAAAAAAGATTCTACCAAATGCCCAATATTTGATGCTATTCAGGTTACACTAACTTTATCAAACTTTAGAAGTATCAAAATGCTATCACATATAACAATCAGGTAATTTCAACCTAGACTTCTTCAAATATAATAAATGTTCTTTTGATAGCACTGGGTCTGCCATAAAACACAGAAAATCCACAGAAATGATTCAACTCTTTTGGAAATCTAATATTTAAACTCTTAATGTATTCTGGTCACTTTTCTATTTAAGCATATTGCCAAGTGGAAAATTAGGGAAGACAAAAACTTCAGGAGGAGTCAACAATTTATTTCAGGCAAGGACAAAACTATGAATGGTAAACAAAGATAAGCCACGATGTAAATCACAGAGTAGCAAAATATAAACATAAAAATGACCACTCTGTTGATAAAAATAATAATATTAATAAATATTTTGTTATAATATACTAAGGAGTTTCAAACTTTGATTCCATTCTCTAATTGTAGGATACTCATACATCGGTACTTTATCGTTCTTATTAAAGCTTGATTTAAGAATACCTAACCAACCAGAAGTGTTAGAAGATAATGCATAATATGGATTAGAGCAACTGATTGGTCGAATTGACACAGAATAATATGACGTCAGTTGAGAACCTTTTAACCAAATCTGAGAATGGACATTTGAGGAATATGTTTATAACAACACATTTTCTCAAGATAATCTTTACATATTGTTCTAGTGTAACATATTCCTTGCGTAGTGTTACAAAAATGTTTGAGAAACCACGAATTGTACAAAGGTTATTCAGTTACATGTAGAAAGTTGGTTTCTTATTTTACGGACTACAGTCGTTCCAAATGGTGGTTTGGTGCGGGAAGATGGTTGTTTTATCTGAGAGATAGAGCAGGTCACGTAATATTAGTTCTATTATGTGAGAAACCGTTTTAAATAAATTTAAAAATTCGACAAGAGCTGGAATTATAGGATAATTGTTGCATTGAAGAAACCAAAGGTAAAAGTGACGAGTTTCTTTATTGAAGAGGTGTTAGCTTGGGAAGCCTTCAGACAATAACGACGTTCCACAGACTGTAACGCAAATATAATAAATTAGAAAAGAAATAAATGAAATATAAATATCCTGACCAGGAGCACATGTTCTTTTTAGAAGGCAGAGCGCCATCTGGTGGAACAGAAATCAACTAAACATTGATTTAGTCTGTTCCCTGATATTTAGCCAACCCAATTTCTTGATAAATCAAGAAAAGTCAAAAAGATTTTTGGTCCTAGAGGCTTCTTGAGAAACCAATAAATGGGTATTTACGCAAGTTTGGGCTTAATAACCCATTTCACTAACATTTATTTAATGGGTTACGTTTCTTTATTAAATTATGATTGGCTAATTTTCTGGACAACTGCTTATCAACAGTTCTTTAAACAACGTGCGAATTTTTAATATCTAAAAATTTCTCTTCTGCACTTAATTTCTTTAAATACTTTCTGAGAGAATTTCCTCTGATTTATCACAAACATATATACAAAAAAAACATATATGTAATAAAGGCATATCCTGACTTCTCACCAGAACATTTAGAGTGTCATCTAAAACCGCTCATGTGAGCGGTCAGGATGTGCCTTTTTTGGGTTTTACATATATATATATTATGATACATTAGCGCGCCATCTGTTATCAAAATTCGAAACTATTATAGAGGTGTATGATTCTTTTTAAAAATGAACAATTTCTACTGCCCTTACTGCAATGATTAATTTTTCCTAGGAAGGTGGCTGTTTGGAACCTTTGAAGGTGGTAGATGGGACATCTGTGGTGGTTGACAGTTTGGTCTTTCTCGTGGCAGTATAGACAGTTAGGGTCGTATTTAAATATTTTAGCAGAATCGGCTTTGACAAAGCCGTGCCCTGTGAGGATGGTAGAGGCGATAACACAAAATTTTATTTTAGGTAGGATCGCAATGAAAGTGGTTAGGGATGCAGATATTCTTCTAAGGTTTCTTGACCTATATAGATAAAATGTTGACACGATATGAAGATAGGTATGAAAGGAGTTATTGTCATATATTCCATATTCAAATTAATAATATTATTCATATAATCTACTAACGTATATGTTTTCCTTTCAAAAGATATAGCCGTTTCAGTACTGCAATTTGTAAAAGACCGTCCGAATAAACCTAAACACCACATTATAAAAATAGGTCGGAAGTATCTTCTATCTTACTTTAATTATATAGTAAATTGTTAGAGATAAAATGTTATTCTAATATGGAAGTGGTATCGTAATTTTAATCTATTCTTAGCTAATGATTGTTATTTTAAAACGACGTAAGTTTTACCGCAAGTGTTTCTTTTGAAAGAAAAATCGTAATTTATTTTAAGGAGAAATAACGACTATTTCTATCCTTAGGGATGAGGTATAAAAGGGTGAATTGTGAAGAATAATGATGAACGGAAAAATAAAGTGTCCAGGGATGGGGATCGATGGGTAGCCTTGTAGACATGGCATATGCCCGGTAAGCGGAACACTGTGGGTTCGATTCCCATCCCTGGACACTTTATTTTTTCGTTTATCATTTCTCTTCGCAAGTAATCCTTTCATACTTCATTCCTAAGGGTAGAAATAGTCGTTATTTCTTCTTAAAATAAATTACGAATTTTCGTTCAAAAGAAACATTTGCGGTAAAACTTGTCAGACGTCGTTTTACAATCATAAGCCGCATTATATTGTATTATAGATTGTTATTTTATAATTTGTGTTTTAAGAAGTTTATTATTGTAATTATTCGATATATGATTTATTCCTGGATATTTATTTAGTTTTAGCTGTGATATCATTGTATCATTATCAGTTTCTGTAAAAATGGTCTCTTTCTGTTCTTGTAATTGAGGATATAATTTCGAGTATTTATGTGTTGCGCTGGATGTACGTATATTGGTAACTTGAAATAGCTATTTTATTTAACATATCGGACGCGATATCCCAGCTTGGGATACTTGCTCCTAAATACATTTTAGCAGCTCATATACAATTTATTTTATATACAATTCAATTAACAGGACTAAAAACAAAATTAAAACTGAAACGTTGGTTTTCTCTCTTTCTCTCTGAAACAGAAAAGAAAATCTAAAATGAATTTAGAAAAATCATTGAATTTTACATAGGTGTCTTTGTTATATACCAATTCGCACATTTTTTCGATGGGATAAAAATGATTACTTCTGTAGCTGTGAAAGAATAGACATTCTATCAATAAATGTATTGAATTTTGGTTTTCTTTTCACAGAAGCAGCTAGGATCATCCGTTGCCCCGATTTTCGCCAGAAATTCCCCAAATTTACCATGATTTGTGATTAAAAATGAGTTATAAAATTTGTACGAAAATAAAACGGAATTCCAAATATGAAAAAAATACGAAATGTTTCATTAGTGTTAGCTATTGAACATGGATTTGAAGAATTATCAATAATTGATAAATTTGTGATATTTATCTCCAAAATTAATTTTTGTTAATTTATGAAGATTACCGAAGGGAGAGTCATTGGTTAGTTCTTCAATGTAGTCTCTCCAAATGTTGTATTTTACTTTTTTCATTGCTGTTTTATATTTGCGTCTTGCTTCGCAGAAAATGATTTTGCTCAATCTAGGATTTTTTCTGTAATATTGGTTGCGTATGTAATGAATGTTTCATTTTAGCATTTCAAGTTCGTTGTTTCACTAATTGACATAATATGAGAAGTATTTATAGTATATGAGGTACAGCTTGCACCACGCTGATGAGGGCCAACAGTCCGAAACGTGTCCGTGGTAAGCTTTTCTTAATTAATCAAAAATGGGTATTTGGCCAATTCTGGAATAATTAAAAATCAACGATAATAGTTTATATTTATTCCGATAGATGGGGCAAGCCATCATAAACTTTCAATTGCACGACAAGGAGATACCTTTTTCATAGAATATGAGGAGTTTGGCATTGTGTTTCAGAATTAATTTATTAAATTTGATCACAAGCTTTATTATTTTAATTATCATTATATCAATTTTTATCTTGAAAAAAATTCTGCTTTTACTAATTTTTGAGAATAAACATAATAAAATTTAATTAGGTTAATAAATTATTGAATGTACAAACATTTCACTTGTGACGCACTTGAGTGCAAATATGCCATTTAACTAGTAGATAATATATTTAGAGAAACATTCTGTGCTCGAATTCTCACATCCTTAATTTTAGAATAAAAACTGGAATAACAAAATTAATCCCTAATAAAAAATAAGAGAACGAACGCCCGAAGTTGTGTAAATAAGGCAAGAAGGACGTGGGAAAATAATTTCTCAGACGAGCATTGCAACTCTCGTCTGCTACCTAACAGTTAATTCAATTTCCCGCCTAATTATGCTAATCTGATTGGCTGCTGGATTTTTGACCGTTTTCTGTGATTTACCTCGTCTTCACACTGGTAATGTTGTCTTTTGGTTACATATTCTTATAGGAATCTTTAAGTCAGATTTTGCTTTTATTAATTATCCGAAAAAATAGATGCACGATGGATCAAATTGACAAATATAAACATTGAATTACGACATCAAATGATACATTTTATTTGTAATCTCTCTGTGTTTATTTATTATTTATATCTCTATGAGAGAG
>CP092871.1:26125130-26178698 GCA_030710605.1 Cordylochernes scorpioides | reverse complement strand
AAGACGAGGTAAATCACAGAAAACGGTCAAAAACCCAGCAGCCAATCAGATTAGCATAATTAGGCGGGAAATTGAATTAACTGTTAGGTAGCAGACGAGAGTTGCAATGCTCGTCTGAGAAATTATTTTCCCACGTCCTTTTTGCCTTATTTACACAACTTCGGGCGTTCGTTCTCTTATTTTTTATCAGGGATTAATTTTATGATTCCAGTTTTTATTCTAAAATTAAGGATGTGAGAATTCGAGCACAGAATGTTTCTCTAAATATATTATCTACTAGTTAAATGACATATTTCCACTCAGGAAGGTCACAAGTGAAATGTTTGTACATTCAATAATATATTAACCTAATTAAATTATATTATGTTTATTCTCAAAATTTAGTAAAAGCAGAATTTTTTTCAAGATACAAATTGATATAATGATACTTAAATTAATAAAGCTGGTGATCAAATTTAATATATTAATTATGAAACAATGCCAAACTCCTCATATTCTATGAAAAAAGCATTTCCTTATAGTGCAAATGAAAGTTTCTGATGGCTTGCGCCATCTATCGGAATAAATATAAACTATTATCGTTGATTTTTAATTATTCCAGAATTGGCCAAATACACATTTTTGATTAATCAAGAAAAGCTAACCACGGACGCGTTTCGGGCTGTTGGCCCTCATCAGCGTGGTGCAAGCTGTACCTCATATACTATAAATACTTCTCATATTATGTCAATTAGTGAAACAACGAACTTGAAATGCTAAAACGAAACTCTCATTACATAAGCAACCTATATTACAGAAAAAATCCTAGAGTGAGCAAAATTATTTTCTGCGAAGCAAGTCGCAAATATAAAACAGCAATGAAAAACGCAAAATACAACAGTTGGAGAGACTATATTGAAGAACTAATCAATAACTCTCCCTTCTCGGTAATATTCATAAATTAACAAATTTAATTTCAAGGAAAAATATCACAAATTTATCAATTATTGATAATTCTTCAAATCCATGTTCAATAGCTAACACTAATGAAACATTTCGTAATTTTTTTTCCTATTTGGAATTCCTTTTTATTTTCGTTCAAATTTTATAACTCCCATTTAATCACAAATCATGGAAAATTTGGAGAATTACTGGCGAAAATCGGGGCAACGGATGAACCTAGCTGCTTCTGCGAAAAGAAAACCAAAACTCAATTCATTTATTGATGAATGTCCAATCTTTCACAGCTACAGAAGTAATAATTTTTATCCCATCGAAGAAATGTGAGAACTTGTATATAACAAAGACTCCTATGTAAAATTCAATGATTTTTGTAAAATCATTTTAGATTTTCTTTTCTGTTTGAGAAAACCAACCATTCAGTTTTAATTTTGTTTTTAGACCTGTTAATTGAATTGTATATAAAATTAATTGTATATAAGCTACTAAAATGTATTTGGGCGCAAGTATCCCAAGTTGGGATATCGTTTCCAATATGTCAAATGAAATAGCTATGTCAAGTAACCAATATACATCCAGCGCAACACATAAATACTCGAAAAAGATCTCTAATTACAAGAACAGAAAGAGATGTAGTATTTTAAATAATTACAACTCTCTTTAAAGCAACAAAAGAATTATTTATTGCATTTAGCAAGACAAGAAATAAAAAAAGAACGGGATGCCAAACAAAACCTTTTTAGGTTAATATAATTGCAACCACCTACCGGTTAGTTCCTATTCAAAATCTAGCTTTCACACAGAGTATTGAAAAATAAAATACGACAATCCCTCCCCTGTGTGGAAGCTTCTATCAAACAAGTCCGAGAAAGTTTATACAGTTTTTTAAGTTTCTCCTTGGGAAGACTCTTTGTTAATAGGTCCGCTTCCATTTCGTCACTCCTAACAAATTCAAGGTCGATTGTTCCTTCTTCCACAGCATCTTTTATAAAATACAATTTTCGGTTAATATGTTTCGTCCGGGAAGTTATTTTTTCAGATTTAATCCACTTGATAGCAGATTGACTATCTGTTTTAAGCGTTGTAGGAAAGCTCGCATCCTTACATAGTTCTTCTAAAAGTCCTTTAATCCATTTTACTTCGCAGATCCCTTCGCATATCGAAATCAGTTCGGCTTCGCATGTAGACAGAGCCACCAAACTTTGTTTCTTGCTTCTCTAACTGATCAGGTTGTTTCCCAGTTTAACTGTGTATCCGGAATAGGACTTTGCGTCACTTGTTGAACACCAGCTTGCATCTGTGCTGACAAGAATGCTATTTTCTGATGACTTGTATCTTAACATTTTATCTCTGGTGCCCTTCAGGTATCTATATATTCTCTCAACTCCTGTTAAATGTACTTCTCTTGCATCATTGCAAAATCGGGATAAATTGCTCACATTAAAATAAATATCTGGACGAGTTCCGGTTGCCAAATACATCAGGGATCCGATCATCTCTTGATACAATGTCCTGTCTACTGGTTTGGAGTCTTGACATTCATCAAAACTTTGGTCTCGATCTCCCGGAGTTTGTACAATGTTACATTCTTCGAGTGCAAATTTCTTCAAGATTTTATCGATATAATGGGCTTGTGATAGATCAAAACCGTATTCCGTTTTCTTTATCTCTATACCAATGAAAGGTTCATTCTCCCCTTTTTCTTTTAAAGCAACACATCTTCCTATCTCTGATGCTAGTTTTTCATTAAAGGTTTTATCCGTTCCGGCCATTATTAGATCATCCACGTATAAACCCAATATTCCATATTTTTTTCCTTTTCTAAAAGTGTACACACATGGATCATATTGCGATCTTTCCATTCCCAGTTGTATCAGTATCTCGTTGATCCTTTTATTCCAACAATATACCGATTGTGAAAGTCCATATATACTTTTTAACAATTTGCAAACTCTGTCTTCTTCACCTTTTTCAACAAATCCTTCCGGCTGTTTCATAAAAATAGTTTCCACAATTCTCCGTAAAGGTAGGCGGTCTTCACATCATATCTACTTATATATTTGCCTTATTCTGTCTGTTTGTTTGTCTGAAGCTCACGAATGGGATTTTTCATAACCATCGGTGGTTCAGTGGTAGAATGCTCGCCTGCCACGCGGGCGGCCCGGGTTCGATTCCCGGCCGATGCATTTTTTTTTTACAATTTTTAAAACTCATTTATATATTATACAAGAATGACATCCACGGCGCCAATTTATAATTGTAACGAATAGTATTTGAATAAAAGCATTTAATCGGGTAAAACCCGGGCGTTGCCCGGGTCATTCGTATATAATAATTGTATAAATGAATGCAAGACAAAATCACCGCGAATGTTTCTTTTTTTTAAGGCAATTTCTTTTTAAGGCAATTATCGTTATTTATCGTTAATTTTTGTTTTGATTTTATTGAAAAAAAAACGATATGGTGCCTTTAAAAAATGATCTTTATTACTATGCAGTTTTCTATTTAGTTAATATACATAAGTTCATGTTGCAAATGTAATTATCTCTATCGATTTAGTAGGTGAAATGCAAAAAAAAAAAAAAATCGACATGATGAAATCTTTATGAAAATTCACATTTTTATTTTTATATTTTCAAGACACACACAGTTTGGGACGGGACGTTTCACAAGAGAGACATCCATGGCGCCAATTTATAATTGTAACGATTAGTATTTTAATTAAAACATTTTAAAAACACACAGTTTGGAACGGGACGTTTCACAAGAGTGACATCCATGGCGCCAATTTATAATTGTAACGAATAGTATTTGAATTAAAACGTTTTTAAAATATATACGCACTCGGGTAAAACCCGGGCGTTGCCCGGGCCATTCGTCTAGTGATGTTATAACCAAATTCAACTGAGCTGCTAGGGCTACAATTGCACGAATACTTTCTTTTCTAATCACTGGTGAAAATTATTCCTCATATTCTACGCCATATTTTTGATTACAACCAATAGCAACTGATCTAGCTTTTCTTCTATAAACACCCTCACCAGGCGTACTCTTTATGCTAAAGATCCATTTGCAGTTTATGATCTTCATATTCTTTTCTCTTTGAACGAGAGTCCATACCTTATGCTTGTTAATAGAGTCAAATTCTTCTTTCATTGCTTCGAGCCATTCATATTTATTCTCGCAGTTAATCGCCTCCTCGTAATTTTCGGGAATGCGTTCTTCTGGTTCTAATATAAAATTCACGTTATTTCTTTCTTTTATTCTTTGCGAACGTCGAACGCCTTGTTCAAGCAATTTCATTTCTACTTCTCTCAGTTTTGCTCTGTGTTTTTCCTCTAAAACCTTTTATGTATCTCCCTTTTTGCAACCTGACCTTACAATTCTTTCCTCGTTAGATTCGTCTAGCGTGGGAATCGTTTCTTCATTTAGTTCTGAGGTTTCTGGACGCGTCCGAAGGTCGATTTCAATATCATTTCCTCTTCCTTTTTATATGCAAAATGGTCGTAATTTGTGTCTTCTTGAAGATTTTTTGCATAATCAATTCCTTTCTCATTTTCGACAAATTTTACTGTTCTTACTTCTTCTATTTTCTTGGTGATTATGTCATACACTCTATAAGCCTTTCCTTTCAGAGAATAGCCTACAAAAATACCTTTTCGACTTTTAGGCATAAATTTACTTCTATGTTGTTGTGTAATGGGCCAAAACGCCAAACAACCGAATATTCTGAAATATCGAATGGAGGGTTTTCTTCCTTTTCATTTCTCCATTGGTGTATCAAGCTTGATTGACCTATGTGGAGTACAGTTTTTGACATATGATGCAGTAGCGACTGCCTCCGCCCAGAAAGCCATGGGTAATCCTGAATCAAACAATAATGTCCTTGCTGTTTCAATTAGGGTTCGGTTTACTCTCTTCGCAACTCCGTTACTTTGTGGCGAGTAGGTGGTGGAGAGTTGGTGGTGTATTCCATTTTTAATTAAGAAATTCTTGAATCTGTGATTAGTGAACTCTGTGCCATTATCAGTTCGCACATCCTTTATTTTCAGGTTTAGCTCATTTTCCACTCTTGCCTTAAATTATTCAAACTTCCCCAAAGTTTCATCTTTGTTTTTCAGAAAGTAGATAAAGGTTCTTCGGCTGAAGTCATCAACCAGAACAAAAAGGTATTTTGATCCACCTAGAGATTGGTATGGCATTGGACCACATAAATCCTTATGCACCAATTCAAGGGGTTTGGTTGTACAGTTGGTGGTAACGGGATGGTAAGGTTGTCGAGTCAATTTACCCATTATACAAGCTTCACATTCTGGCAAGTTCTTAAATTTAACATGAAACCCCAATACCACATTCCTTTGAATTATCTCTTTCATGTACGCCTCGTTCAAATGATCAGTCTTCTATGCCACAAGCTGATATTGTCATTTGAGAAATCATCTTTTGTGGTCATGACATTCTCCGTCTTTTCCGAGTATTCATCTCTGGACCTTGTTTCCATTACATACATCCTATCCTGGATTTGAGCCTCTGCAATTAAATCATCCTGTTCATTGTAAATCTTTGCTCCATCTCTATTGAAAATTACAGTATTTCCTTTGTTAGTTAATTTGTATATTGATAAAGGATTAGACCTTAAGTTAGGTACATGCAGAACTCCTTTAATTTGAACATTCTCAATTCCGTTTTCGGTACAAGTAGAAACCTTGATATCACCTTTAGCTGTAGCATGTGTAACTTTACCTTCTTCTGCCAAATTTATCTCACTTTCATAAGGCATTACATTTTCCATCCAGTACAAGTGTGGAGATAAGTGCGTAGTACACCCTGAGTCAAGACACCAGGTTTATATCTGACTATAATTATTTGAGGAGTTTTCAAAAACTCGATCTGTGCTGGTATTGAAAGTTTGTTCCGCAGGCTTGCTTGAGACGGTATTCGTATTGTTTCTGAAATTTTATTTGTTATAGTTCGTATTTGAATTTGCATTTCTTTTCCCATGTTGTTCTTGAGTTCGCTTATTTTTGAACTAGCAATCTTTAGCTAAATGTCCCTTTTTATGGCAAACAAAACACTCCTTTTGTCGATTCTGTTAATAGTGATTTCTTCTGTCTTTACTTCTGTAAGCCTGTTCATTTTCATCAGAATGAATCCCATTCATCTTAGAATTCATTCGATTCTCTTCCTCTCTAAGTGACAGCCGAATTTCATCAAGAGTTAATTATCTTCTAGTTCTCAGTACAACAGCGATCTTTTCCAATCTTGGATGGATACCTCGCACAATATGAAACGCTAGTTCTCTTTGGGATATTTGGTGTCCGAGTGAAGAACTTTGAGAGGCAATGTTTTTGGCTCTAGCCATATATTCATTTATGGATTCATTATTTTTCATCTTGATATTCTTAAGTTCAAGTTCAATATCAATGATCTTATCTTCTAGGTTGCCCGTGTAGATTTTCTTTAATTCATCCCATACCTTCTCTGCTTTAGTTTCATCTAGAAAAATTCCTGCTTGTTCATCTGATAGAGTTGTAACTATAATTCCAAAGGCTTCGTCATTCTTTTCACTCCATATTTGCCAAGCGACTTCATCTTTTATATCAGGCTCGGGATCCGAAATTACGCATTTAAATAATTTCTTTCCACGTAAAAGTGCTCCGACTTTTAAAGCCCAAATCGGATAATTTGTTCCTGTTAAAGTTTCAATTTTTGTCGTTGGCGAAAAATTGCAATCCATTTTAGCATTGTTTTTCAACTTTAAAAAAATTAAACAATATAGTTTAAAGGTAGTTTATAATTCAAAAATGTTTTTTTTCAATCCTTCTATTTAAAACTTTCTTTTATAAATATAATTCAAATTCTATTGAAACATATTTCAAAATTTACATACGTTGATGCAGAAGAGATCTTTGTTTATCGATTAGAATAAACGTATCAAACTTCTGATAAAATATTTTCGCCTTTTCTCAAGTTTTAAATTGAACCACGCTCTGCTACCATAAATTGTAGTATTTCAAATAATTACAACTCTCTTTGAAGCAACAAAAGAAGTATTTATTGCATTTAGCAAGACAAGAAATAAAAAAAGAACGGGGTGCCAAACAAAACTTTTTTAGGTTAATATACCTGCAATCACCTACCGGTTAGTTCCTATTCAAAATCTAGCTTTCACACAGAGTATTGAAAAATAAAATACGACAAGAGACCATTTTTACAGAAACTGATAATGATACAATGATATCACAGCTAAAACTAAATAAAGGAATAGAGCATTTATCGAATAATTACAATAATAAACTTCTTAAACCACAAATTATAAAATAACAATTTATACTACATTATAATGCGGGTTATGATTGTAAAACGACGTTTGACAAGTTTTACCGCAAATGTTTCTTTTGAACGAAAATTCGTAATTTATTTTAAGGAGAAATAACGACTATTTCTATCTTTAGGGATGAAATATAAAAGGATGAATAGTGAAGAGTAATGATAAACGAAAAAATAAACTGTCCAGGGATGGGAATCGAACACACATTGTTCCGCTTACCGGGCAGATGTCAAGTCCACTAAGCTATCCATCGATTCCCATCACTGGATACTTTATTTTTCCGTTCATCATTACTCTTCACAATTCATCCTTTTATACCTCATCCCTAAGGATAGAAATAGTCGTTATTTCTCCTTAAAATAAATTACGATTTTTCGTTCAAAAGAAACACTTGCGGTAAAAATTACGTCATTTTAAAATAACAATCATTAGCTAAGAATATATTAAAATTACGATGCCACTTCGATATTAGAATAACATTTTATCTATAACAATTTTACTATATAATTAAAGTAAATATAGAAGATACTTCCAACCTATATTTTATACTGTGGCGTTTAGATTTATTCTCGTAAAAATAGAGGCTGCCTGGCCGGCATTCATATTTCTTGAAAAAAGATACTTCGGCCAGTATAAATTTTTTTATAAAAAGACTTATACTGGCCGAAGTATCTTTTTTCAAGAAATAGGTTTATTCTGTTACAAATTGCATTACTGAAACGGCAATATCTTTTGAAAGGAAAACATATACGTTAATCTATTATATGAATGATATTATTAATTTAAATATAGAATATATGACACTAACTCCTTCCATATCTATCTTCACATCGTGTCAACACTTTATCTATTTAGGTCAAGAAACCTTAGAAGAATATCTGCATCCCTAACCACATTCATTGCGATCCTACCTAAAATAAAATTTTGTGTTATCGCCGCTACAATCATCACAAGGCACGACTTTGTCAAAGCCGATTCTGCTAAAATATTTAAATACGACACTACCTGCCCATACTGCCACGAGAAAAACCAAACTGTCAACTACCACAGATGTCCCATCTACCACCTTCAAAGGTTCCAAACAGCCACACTCCTAGGAATAAGTATATTTACCCCTGAAGACCTAAAGAACCAAGTACAGTACATCTAATAAACTGGATGTCCACCAGTAGACGTGAAGTCTTAACCCGGATAGTTTGTGACTTTATACTCTTAGGTAGCTCCAGGAATCCAAATTACCTCAAAAGAGAGATATAAGTCAAGTATGGGGCGAAGTATATATACCAATAAACATACACATAGAAACATTTCTTCTTCGAGTCGAAAGGCGATTCATTCAATAAATGTATATAAATAAGGCGTAGCTATATAGATTTGAGAAAGAGAAAGAAAATAAAACTTTTTTTTTCTCAAAATATTTCGAAGAATTGCTCGAAACAATAATTTCCATTAATATTCTGGTCATAGATTTGGCCTAACAACTCTACCAGCTAAACACTTCTTTGGCGAATTGTGGAAATTTCATTTGATTCCTTGTGGCTCTCATTAAATAAAGTCCGCTTTGAATTGACGAGGGCCATAAGCCCGAAACCATAGTCTTCAGGTGGACGCTTCTCAGTTTGACAAAGCTGGTGTTGTGGGTTTGTCAATGATCTGAATCTACTAGTTTATGGAAACGGTCAATAGATAGGGTCTAGTTTTAGTGTATATTTTGACGGGAGGAGTGACTTTTAGATATACACCTATTCCCCGATTTACACGGTAGATACGTTCCTGAGAAAAACGTGTAAATCGAAAATTATTATTTTTTTTTTAAATTAGAAATACAGACACAGTGTGCGTGTGCAGCAAGTCAGCACATAAGCTCGGGATTCCTCGTGAGATGTGTACACAGCGCATGTGTTCAATCACAGTAGCATTTAGTATAGTGCGATAAAAACAAAAAAAAAACTTATTTGGAAAACCGTGTAAAAGCGAAAACGTGTAAAACAAGTACCGTGTAAATCGGGGGATATAGTTGTATATATATTTAAAATAAAAAAGGCATATCTTGATCGCGCTCGCATGGAAATTTCTAGATGGCAGATCGCCATCTAGAGGAGCAAAAATAGACTAAACGTTTATTTAACTTGTTCCGTAATATTTGACTTACCCATATTTCTTGATAAATCAAGAAAAGCCAGCCGCGTACGCGTTTCGGGGGTGTTGGCTCTCGTTAGCGTGGTGTAGGCTGTACCTCTAAGACCAAAATTTGATCCCATCTAGAAATGTTCATGTGAGCGCGGTCAGGATATGCCTTTTTTTATTTTTAACTAGCCGAATGACCCGGGCAACGCCCGGGTTTTACCCTATTAAATGTACCCTATTCAAATACTATTCGTTACAATTATAAATTGGCGCCGTGGATGTCACTCTTGTGAAACGTACCGCTCCAAACTTTGTGTCTGAGAAGCGATATTTTTATAGAAAGATGATCTGGCTTTTGTTTTCTGCTCGAATGAATGTTTTTCTGTTAGAATTTTGTTCCTGCATACAAAATAATGAACTGGTTTCACCCGTGGTCTCTTCTTTTTGGAATTTTTCCCGTTATAATTTTGTATCTGATAATCAAACATGATACAGCAATATCATTGGGTGTTGTTCGTAATTTTTGCACGAATCATAATTAAAACCTTCTAAAAGTAAATTGGAAAGTCTATCACGCGAGTTTCGTGAGGCCAAAGTTCTTTCCCTGACATTCAGAATCCTGGCCGTATGTTCTTGTGGGGTTTCTGCCGCTCTCGAAGTACTGACCCTGTTTCTATTTTGCCGAAGCCTGTTCTCACGCTGTCCCACGGATTCCGCCGCTCTTGAGGTACTGGCCCTGTCTCTATCTTGTTGAAGCCTGTTCTCACGCTGTCCCACGGATTCCGCCGCTCTCGAAGTACTGGCCCTTTCTCGATTAATCCTAAGACGATGCTCACGTTGCACAGCAGTCTCAGCACTTCGCACATTTCTTTTTTTACTCACTTCTGGTAGGACTTTTCCAATAGGTTTGCGTTTCTTGGGAGGCATCTCAGATCTCTAAAAGCTAAACAAAAGAAAAGAGTATAAAACAGTAATAAAAATAGGCAAAATAGAGAAAAAATGTTATTTAAAAGCTAAACAAAAGTAAAGAGTATAAAGCAGCCAATGGGCGCGCGCCGCCGTCAGATCCCCACGCGTTCTAGAGGGCGCTGTTTCTGAGCTAAGTTGAATAATTTGAATATATAGTTTTAATAATTGATTTATATATTTTTTAAAATAGCCTATCGTCTTCCCCGTATTCTTTTACCTATGTATGGAAATTTTGTTTTGAATTAGTGAACTACTGCGAATTTGTATACCGGACATACAGACAAACAGACATACAAACATTCATTTTTATATATATATAGATATCAACATCTGACCTTTTGCGTTGGGGCGATGACCTTTGCCTCGTTTTTTTATGAGCGATATATATATATGTTCGAAACTATTATAGACGTGAATGATTATTTTTAAAAAGAAACAATTTCTACTGCCCTTACTGCAATGGTTAATGTTTCCATTGCTGTAAGGGCAGTAGAAATTGTTTATTTTAAAAAAGAATCATACACGTCTATAATAGTTTCGAATTTTTATAACAGATGGCGCGCTAATGCATCATAATATATATATATGTGAAAACAAAAATGCCACATCCTGACACATGAGCATTTGAGATGGTCCTCTAAATGCTCTGTGAGAAGTCAGTATATGCCTTTTTGTTTATATCAACACCTGGCCTTTTCTCTATTTTTATCTTATTTTTTGACATATATGTATTTTGAAAATAGAGCTATCCATAGATAAATCTTTAATTAAAAAAGAATATATTGGATCAAAATATCATTTATTTTACCAATATTTCAGTTGGCTGAACGCTAACCTTTATCAAGGTGTTATAACATTTTAAAGTGTTTCTTTTCAACGAAAATTAAAAATTTTGAATTTTCGTTGAAAAGAAACACTTGCGGGATAGTATTTCAAATGTCGTTTTACAAACACAAGCCGCATTTATATTATATTTTATTTTAAAGTGTGTCAACAACAAACTCAGCGCTACATAACGTCAGCAGCATTAAGTTTAAAAAAAAATATTTTGTTATATTCAATGGGGAGAAAAATTTGATATATATATATATATATATGTATGTATATATATGTATGTGATAATTCAGAGGAAATTCTCTCATAAAGTATTCAAAGGTATTACGAACACACAAAATACTTTAGATATTCGAATTTCCTACGTAATATTAAGACCTGTTGATGAGGAGTTGTCCAGAAAATTAGCCAATCATAATTCAATAAAGAAACGTAACCCATTAAATAAATATTAGTGTAACATTAAAACACCATTGTGAAAAAATAGTACAAATATGACATTGTACTGGGATAGGGTTTATAAACGGGAACGAGGCACTTGGGAGTTATCAACATTACCGCCGGGAAAGAAACCGATTAGCAGCAGATGGGTGTATAAGGTGAAGACAAATGAGAGCGGAAATGTAGAGCGTTTCAAAGCACGTTTAGTAGCTAGAGGTTTCTCACAGAAACAAGGAATCGATTTTCAGGAAACTTATGCACCTGTTATTAACTTAGCTGTAATCAGAGTTTTGATAACGTTAAGTTTGAACATGATTGAATGTCGACCGGTATCCACACCGTTAGACATTAGTTTTCCAATCTCAAAAGGAGATTGCCCCACAGATGAAGAAGAGAAAGAGAGGATGAAAGCTATTCCATATAGGGAACTAATCGGGTCGCTCCTTTATCTTGCGAATTGTACTAGGCCAGACTTAATGTTTTCTGTTACGAGATTAGCTCAATTCGCCAGCAACCCTGGACGTCGACATTGGCAAGCTGCCAAACACGTCTTAAGATATTTACACGGCAGCATAAATCTATCTCTCGTTTATCGCCGGACTGATTCCAATGATGTTTGTGCATACAGTGATGCAGATTGGGCAAGCGACATTGATGACAGACGGTCCAATAGTGGGACCGCTATCACTATAGGACATTCCTTAGTCATATAAAAGATACCAAACAGAAGTGTGTCTCACTTTCCACAATGGAGGCAGAATATTTAGCGCTATACCAGACCACTAAGGAAGCAGTTTGGATCGCTACCATCTTGAAAGAATTAAAGTTCATATCGAATTTTGCCTTTCCCTTGATAATTCATTGCGATAATAGATCCGCTATAGACTTTTCCAAAAATAATGTGGAGAACAACAGAGCCAAACACATTGACATAAGATACCATCACGTCAGAGAAAGAATAATTAGCGGAGAGATCAAGATTGTCTACATCCCTACAAAGGAGAACCTGGCCGACGTCTTCACCAAGACCCTGAGCAAAGTGGCTCACAAGAACGCTTCAGTGGGGGAATGATGAGAGAAGCGTGGACGCGGGCACCGCTTGGAGGCGCTGCATGAAGATAACTGACCAATGGGAACGGCCCAACTCAACGGTCCTTCTTCTTACTTGTATATACCTTAAGCCTGCTTTTGTTCTACTGCTGTATGCGGTTGCTATTCTTTTGTCAACATATATATCCTTATATCTAATAATAATACTATATTTATAAAATCACTTATTTGGCTGTTCTTTTGCATCACCGACCCACAACAAATTTTAACCGTCAGTAGTGTTGATATATTGTTAGAAGAAGGCGAACAGAAATATCCCACTCAGTTTAATAAAAGATGAATTGGCCTCCACACATCAAAGCAAGTAGCAACGTAGAACTTGCTACAATGTGAAACTCTAATTGTTTTGACAGAAACCTTTCAAGAATTTGGATTATTTGTGTGAATTCTCTTTCATTTATACATTCTTACTAAATCCAAATACCTTCAAAAGAGAGTTTTTTTAAATCGAATTTCTTTCTTATAGACCGACTTTGAAACTTTATTTTAGAATAATTTATGAAGATCATTTATTAATTACGATTTAGACAGTTTATAATGCGAATTGTAAAAATGAGTAGTATAAATAATGAAGACTTGGCATTTTGAATAATTGATTTGGGAGGCGATACACATAAGTTAACAGCAACCCTATCTTCCAATGGCTTTCTTTGTTGGGGAATTCTGTGTAACTTACAGGTTAAAACCTCTTTCTTCAGGCCACAAAAATCGTTACGGGGGAAACAAAACGAACTTTAGAGAAAAGAATGAAATATTAGAAAAATGAAATATTCTGCAGTATTTTGTAAAATGGATTACAAGCTATCTGAGAGGCTAAAATTCCAGAATAAAGTTGAGGAAAGATGGGCAGACTCTATCTGCGGATGATGGCCCATGTGTGAGGGAACAGGCGCCAAAGATGAAATTTCAGTGTGATGGAGGGTAATCTGGTAACATCGACAACTGCTTTAGAAGGCGCGGCGAGTTGCTTCTAGGGCGTGTGGATGATCCTGCAAGACGGTGCCAGAAGAGCCTGACATCGGAGCAGCCTTCAAGGCGGTGTGGCCCAGACTGTACAGTGTGGAGCGGGACGTTTCACAGGAGTGACATCCACGGCGCCAAGAATCCTTCTGGGGGGAGAAGTTGAAGGCAAGTACCACTCCTTCTGTTCAGTGCGACGCATAATAAAGCGCTAACTTTTTCTGCATCTCTTACTAACTCACGTGTGCTATCTTTGTGCCATCCTGATTGAGCAAAGAATATGAACAGCGTCTGGATACGAAAGAAGTAACAATATTGTTACGTCGTACCCAGAAGCTATTCGTGTACTTGTCTATTCAGGATGCCACAAAGATATACACGTGAGTTCGAATGGATGAAGCTAAAACTAGCGCTTTATTATGTCTTACTAACAGAACGAATACAATTAGTAGGATTTGCCTTCAAATTCCCGTCAGAAGAATCCTTGGCGCCGCGGATGTCACTATTGTGGAACCTTACGCTCCACACTATACAAGTCCAGCCTGGACTTACACCGGCTTGTAGGCCGCTCTGATGTCAGTCTATCCTGGCACCGACTTGAAGGATCATCCACACGTCCGGAGGAAAGTCGCCACGTATTCTCCTCGCCAACGATGTAACCGGACCCCCGGTCAGTCCATACGGTCACACACCCGGAGCCCACTTCCCGTAGCCAACTTGTCTCCTGTCACAACAGATCTGTCTAAAACTGTCCTGCTCCCCCCCACGTTGGGATGTCGTCCTGGCGCCTCTCCTCCCCACACACACGTGGGTCATCCTCACGTAGCTGGAGTTCATCCTTCTTTCCACAACTTCACTCTGGGATCTTCGCCTTGTCATCCATGTTACACTATAAATAATGAAGAAAACGACTTCCGAGGATGATAATCTTTCTTGTTTAAATGCTCATCCTTTGAAGCATTTTGTTCATTATTTATAGAATGAAAGAACGCAGACAAAAATCAGGAATACTACAATCATAGGTCTACATATATTGAATCTAAATCACAAAGCATATTGGAAAAAGGAGCACAGATACTATATAAGGGAATAAAAAACAAATTTGAAATAACCTTTCAGGCGAGGAATGAGAGATTCAGAAAAAAAAAACGTAAATTTATATAAATAAGAAATGTACCAAAAAAGTATAAATGCTTGATAGGGGAAATACTCGTATAGTCAAAGATGAAAATAAACAAAAACATATTTTTATGAAATTCTTTTTAAACCACTTTTATATTTTAGTCCCTATTTGTATTTATTTTTCTATTTGTTTATTAATTTTGATTTTTCTGTTTATATTTCGTTGATTTTAGGGTATCGACGCATTGAAATCGCCACACTTTCAAATATCAATTTATTCCGAGTTTAAATACAAAGTTGACAATTAAAAATATAGTTTCATTATAAATAATACAAATATTGGAAATCAAATATAAAAAAGGTTGAAGATACTTACACAACTCTTAATTTATATTAAAACATATTTTTAAGATGCTTAGAGATTACTGGATTATCTTGTTTTTCAGGACTATAGAATCAACAATAATCCAGTAGTAACATCCAAGTATTTTCATTTCCAGTAAAGAAACGTACATCAAATTTGATACATTTTGCCGATATATTTTGAATTATATATATCAATTTTTTTAAAAGAAAATTAGAAATATATTTATAATTTATTAATTATAGATATCGCAAAAAATATCCTTCTTGTTTTGTACACAGTTCTCGTTATGTTTAGGAATTCCATTCGTCCTTAGAATGTGTTTAAACTCTTACATATAAAATTATTTTTTCTCTTTTCTCTTTTAATAATAACGATAAAAATAATGAGAACTAATTTTATTGTAGATATTTGTAGACAAAATGTTTCATTTTTTCTTTCTCCTTGTTAATATCTTATGACTATTCATTACGGTGTAAAGTTATTGTAAATATGTATAGACAATTGTAGAAACATACATGTATGACAGTGAAAGTGTCCCTAGGGGGACTTAGCGCTTTAAATTGAAATAAACTAATTAGAAAATATAATTAGATATGTTTGCATATGCTTAACTATTTAAACCTTTTCTTGGTAAAATATAATTTACTGAGAAAATGTTCTAAAATTTTCATATATAGAAATTCAAATCGTAAATGTATTCAATAAATAGCATATAGATTAAATTTTCTAAATATTTTTTGTGGATTGCTTTTTTGATTTATCAAGAAATTGGGTTGGCCAAATATCAAGGAACAGGTTAAATCAACGTTTAGTTGATTTATGTTCCACCAGATGGTGCTCTGCCTTCTGAAATGCACATGTGCTCCTGGTCAGGATATGACTATTTTATTTTGAATATATTTATTTATATTTGATTTATTATTTCATTAAAAAAATTCCCTATACATAAAAAATATACTATTAATTTTAAAACTCTTTATTTTATGAGTGCTTCAAGTAAAAAGAATTTAATCCATGATGATAGAAAGAGAAGAGATAAATAGATCTTTCTTGAGGCGAAAAGTAATGTTTGATGGGTAAATGTTAGCGGAATGGACCACTAAAGGTGGGAAATACATGAGGCGTGAAACAATCGAAGAACTTCGTGGTATAGGGACTGCTAACAATTTACTCAAATATATTTCATTTATTCATACAGAATGTAGATTATCTTTAGGAATTACCTGTAAACTATATTTATTATTATGAAAAAAATCATAGAAAAAAAATAAAAAAGGTCAGATGTTGATATTAAAAATGAAAAAGGCCTATCCTGACCAGGAGCATATTCTGCCATCTGTAAAGCACATGTGCTCCTGGTCAAGATATGCGTTTTTAATTTTCAAATTTTCTTATTAAATATAGTTGATTGAATGTAACAACTATGTTTATAATTATTAGGTAACTCAGGTACTTGGTAGCCTGTAGATTTATTAGGAATATTTATAAATATATAAATTTAAAAAAAATAAGATTTCACATACAGATACATTTCTTATCAATCTACAATTTAATCAATAAATTCAGACAACAAAGATTAGTTATTCAGTCAAAATCGTTTAAATGTCGCAGATGAATTTTAATATTATTTTATTAAATATTATATATAGGTTTTTAACTTTTAATTAGACAATTCTAATTTATATTTAGACATTATATTATAGTACACCTATCCCCCGATTTACACGGTACTTGTTTTACACGTTTTCGCTTTTACACGGTTTTCCAAATAAGTATTTTTTTGTTTTTATCGCACTATACTAAATGCTACTGTGATTAAACACATGCGCTGTGTACACATCTCACGAGGAATCCCGAACTTATGTGCTGACTATATATATTTAACCTGTCAATGCATTTTATTTTTATTTCTGTGTACACCTATCCCCCGATTTACACGTTTTTCTCAGGAACGTATCTACCGTGTAAATCGGGGGATAGGTGTATATTATTTGATTAAAATAGAACCTATATTATTATACTTTTCATCAATATCTCATAAAAATATTTGAGCGATTATTTTCACTTATAATATCAATTTCTTCTTTTATATATTCAACATTTTTCTAATATTAATCAGGGTTTGAATTTCTTACATATTTATGAATATTCGATACTATTATAGACTCCTATTGATTCTTTTAAAAATTAAACAATTTCTACTGCCCTTTACTGTAAATTGTGTTTTTTTAATACTCATATAAAATCTCCTGGAATAAACACCGACTTAAGTAGCTGTTTCTTTTTATCGTTTTACTAGATGTTTCTATGTTTTATATGAGTCCAACCCCACCAGCGAGGGCAAGTAACCAGTCACATTTGTAAGTGCAAAGTCGAACTGCTTTTCACATGTGTAGACATGTGGTGCACTTACAGTAAAAGCAGTCGCCTACTTCTATCCACCATGATTATCATGGCCTGTACCACGTGTACTAGGGATAAGCAAAAAATATATATTTTATATGAAACACCGATTTAATTGGAATATTTGTCAATTTATATACAGTACGGGTACTCTTTTGAACAAACCTTGTATAAGGGCTATTTATTAACAAATATATAGAGATATACAAGTAATTGTAAATTAAATTTATAAATTTAATTATCTATCGTTGAATTTTTACACAAATAAATTTATTGGCAATGTGTTTCTTTTAAATATCATCAAATATTATCTCTACAGACCTTACTGCAATGATATGATTTATTGAATGAGAGATATAACTCATATCATTGCAGTAATGTCTGTAGAGATAATATTTGATGATATTTAAAAGAAACACATTGCCAGTAAATTTATTTTGTGTAAAGTTTTAACAAGTTCTTGTATTTATAATCCAGGTTCCTGGACCGCAGAATGCCAACTACCCATTTATAAAAGAAATACAATAAATTAATGTTTAAATTCTAAATTTTATAATCGTATTAAAGATAAATCTTATATATTATATGATAAATATTCAAAATATTCAATATTAATTATATTACAAATAGTTCAAAAGTTAAACGTGCTATATATACCAGAGATATTTAAGTAAGAGAAAAACACATTCGAAGTTATTCCGAAGACATCTAAAAGTTGATAAAACTTGGAGAAAATTGCGTGAGGATCATCCAATCCGAGTGGCGGATGGAATTGAAGGAAGTTTAGCAATTCAATCCAGTTGGTCGCTTACATTAGCATAGAGCACCGGGAGACAATCTTCTTAACGAAGACAGATCTGACGCCATCTTGGTTTGATTGTTTGAATTCTGTAGATTTCTATACTTCTCACTAAATCTATTAAATTATAGTTTACTATTTAGATTACATGAACTGTTTTTGGTTTGTATATCTCAACTTAGAATGTGGATATTGATATACAAGACATAAACGAGCTATGGCGGTTTGGTAATATCTATGAGTTTATGCCATACCATTTAAAATAGTTTGTGAAATCATGCATGAAATTATATATTGAATTAATTGCGAAAATATAGTACGAATGTGATATTGTACTGAGATAAGGTGCATAAACTATGAAAAAGAAAAAGGCATCTTCTTATCTTGCAACTAAAAACTTTAATGATTTTTCAGGATGCCTGAATGACCAGTTTTTTTGGTCGTTGAGGTACAGCTTGCACCACGCTGATGAGGGCCAACAGCCCGAAACGCGTACGTGGTTAGATTTTCTTGATTGATCAATAATGGGTATTTTGCCAATTATGGAATAATTAAAAATCAACGAGAATAGTTTATATTTATTCCGATAGATGGCGCAAGCCATCAGTACCTTTAGTTGTACAACAAGGAGATGTATTTTTCTTTTTCTTTGCATTAATTATATTTTTATACAACTTTATTATATATTTATAGTAGAATGACTCCCAAGCGTTATCCTATTTTCTCCCTGTGCTTTTTACCTGACTATAAATAGAGAAATCTGAACTAATCAAAATAAAATTTAGAAAAGACTAATTCAATTCTCATAGATAAAAGTTTATATCATCATTATCTGTTATAGATATTATAACTCCACCACCAGAAAGAATTCTACATTTATAAGTTTCTATAGAAGATAATGACATTCCTCGCCAACAGCCGGCTCAAGTCCAGGTCGGGCAAGCTTCTCTTGGCTCCCTCTTCCAGGATCATCCCCACGGCCGCACTCGCTGAGACAACTTGCCCCGTCTTCTGTCACCACAGATATCAGACACCCACACTGGAATTCCGTCTCGGTGCCTGTCCCACCTCCCACGTGGGCCATCCCCCCGTAGCTGGAGTCCATCATCTTTCCCCAACTTCACCCTGGGATCTTGGTCCCCTTGGTTAGCTTTTCATATAGAAAGGGCAATGAGAGAGAGAGAGAGATTGAAACTGATTTATTAAAATGTTCATATAAAATTATATATGGTTAAATGCAGAAAAAAAGAGAGAGAAGGTCTTTTCAGGCCTGCGCCGACCGTGGTGAAGCCGGTGATGTCTTCCTCCAATGGGAGTTGTTTTTCCTGGTCGACGAGCTCGGCCCAGTTGGTTGAAGGTTTGCCTGTTCCAGGCCCAGGTTGCTCTGTTTCCCCATCAGAAGCCGCAGTGGCCTGAGGGGCGCAGATTACATCAACAGGTCCAAATGGCAATTAGATTTCAGCCAAGGCCATTGTAGTGTCGAGAGAGAGAGAGAGAGAGACAATTAAAGTAATCTTATTGACATCTTGTCAATACATCCAAAAGTACACAGTCTGCACTATTTTATAAAGATAACTATATATACATACATGATACTATGTACAATGAATATGTCCCCTCTGCCAGCGCTGCAGAGTTTGGTGGAGAATCGCCAGTTGGTCTCCAGCTACACCGCGCATTTCGCGATCTACGAAGAATACGTAGATTGCGTGCTTCGCCGCTGAGGAGATGGTGATGGCGTGGTCCTCGAGACCAACTGGAAAGATCCAGGACTGATGGTCCGGCCGATGATGGAGAACACCTCTCGGATGTAGGGAGAATAGTAAAGATAGGATTAATCATATTGCAATATGTTGGATACAATTTTCCGGTATCCAAAATTTGGAAAAAAGGGGTTGGGAACGCTACAACAAAGGACATTTCGAACGACACTCTCTTAGGAAACGCTAGTCTAAGATACAACGGAGTGTTACAGAGCTTTTACCAATATTATTTTCATCTTAGCCAATTTAGTTAGCTTACCAACATGTTAACTTCCCACAATAGAATCTAATATTTGAATGGAAATTACCTAAAAGAACAAACACGACTCTTCCTCAAAACAGAACTATTGATTTAGAATTAAAAATCTGACGCCTCTCCTTTGTTGAAGAAATATTTAATTTACATTTAAATTGTGAAAATAAAAACCTCATTGTGTGGATAATACGTAGAGAGTTGTCCTGGAAAACCGAATAATAATAAAGCCAACGTTTTTCTAAGATAATTATATTTAGACGTATTTTACATATAAATGTAAAATAGCACACACACAATATCTCTTATTTTCATTTTACAATTCAAAACTCCTGAGCCAAACCAAAATCGACAATTAAAATTTAAATGTAGTCTCAATAAACAAAAAACACATAAAAGGTTGGAAGCAATAAATTATAAATGTTAATATGCAAAAGTACGTTAATTTGCATTCTATATTATAACAGAATTAATGAGAATTCTCATAAGAAGAGTTAATTTTCTCAGTACAAATGAATATTCATTGTATAAAAATTACATTACACCATTTATAATCTCCCATGATAAACACCCCCCCCCCCCTAAATAAACATAGATACTTCTTGCATCTTCTGGAAGTCATATAATTGAATTATGTCATGCGAAAAGCTCCATCATGGTAGATGGTCTCTCATAGGAGATGGTCACCCATGAGAGATAGTCTCTCAAAGGAGATGGTCACCCATGGGAGATGGTCTCTCATAGGAGATGGTCACCCATGGGAAATAGTCTCTCATAGGAGATGGTCACCCATAAATGATAGTCTCTCATAGGAGATGGTCACCCATGGGAAATAGTCTCTCATAGGAGATGGTCACCCATAAATGAAAGTCTCTTATAGGAGATGGTCACCCATGGAAGATAGTCTCTTATAGAAGATGGTCACCCATGGGAGATAGTCTCTCATAGGAGATGGTCACCCATGAGAGATAGTCTCTCAAAGGAGATGGTCACCCATGGGAGATAGTCTCTCATAGGAGATGGTCACCCATGGGAAATAGTCTCTCATAGAAGATGGTCACCCATAAATGATAGTCTCTCATAGGAGATGGTCACCCATGGAAGATAGTCTCTTATAGGAGATGGTCACCCATGGAAGATAGTCTCTTATAGAAGATGGTCACCCATGGGGGATAGTCTCTTATAGGAGATGGTCACCCATGGATGATAGTATCTCATAGAAGATGGTCACCAATGGAGGATAGTCTCTTATAAGAGATAGGTTCTTATAGAGGATGGTCACCCATGAGAGATACTCACATAGGAGATGGTCACCCATGGGAGATGGTCTCTCATAGGAGATGGTCACCCATGGATGATAGTATCTCATAGAAGATGGTCACCCATGGAGGATAGTCTCTTATAAGAGATAGGTTCTTATAGAGGATGGTCACCCATTAGAGATAGTCTCACATAGGAGATGGTCACCCATGGGAGATGGTCTCTCATAGGAGATGGTCACCGATGAGAGATAGACTCTCTTAGAGGATGGTCATTCATAAGGGATGATCACTCATGGAAGATATAGCCGCCCATAGAAGATGGTCATGAAAGATAGTTTCATATGTAAGAGATGGTCTCCCATAAGAGATGTCACTCAAAGGAAAAGATACTTATGAGAGATGGGTCACTCATGGGAAATAGTCTCACATAGGATATGTTGACTCAACGTAGATTGAGAATTTATATAGGGTGTGTCGTTCTATATACGGTGCTTGGGAAAAAAGAAAGAGGCAGGGGAGACGAATTAATTAAAACAAATGATCAATCATATACATATATCCGTAGAATAACCTGCCAATCATCGATTATAATTGATAGACTTTTGTCACTATTTCTTAGAAATTTTAACTTTGTAATCGATCAAGGACCCTAATATTAAGACATCGCACTCAATTTTTTTTTCTGTCTTTGGTTAACAATAGACAATTTAGGTGATTCGTCATTTTCCACAAAATCTTGCATAAAATATCTTTTAAAATTATAAATATTGAGAAATAATTGACATACGCATGTACATTGGTAGCTAAATTTAAAACAGTATAATTACAAGTAGAAATATTCTGTTCATAATTGATTTAAATAAATATAAAAATATTTTCAGAGTTTCTTTATTCAGAAATTTGGAGGCAAGCTTTAACACGGTCTCTCTTGATCAGACCACTGGCTCTGCAAAGGCGTGCAAAATACATACAATAGAGGAATCTCTATTATATGTGTGTTGCAAGCCTTTGCGGAGTCATTGGCCTGATGAAGAGCGACCGCGTGAAAGCTTGCCTCCCAATATCTGAATAAAGAAAAAAACTCTGAAAATATTTTTACATTTATTTAATTCAATTTAAATATTATTTTCATCTATATCTCAAGTACAAATTCTATTTATGCCTAATTGTTTTCATCCTATCGTAGATTTAAAAATTTCCGATTTTAAGAGAGTGATTGTTGAATATCAAAGAAATTCTCTTTTAAATTATCGTTCAAAATGAGGTTTCAGAATTTCTATATAGTTGATTCCTTATACAATATAATGCGGCCTATAATTGCAGAACGACATTTGAAAACATCCAGCATGTGTTTCTTTTGAACAAAAAATCTAAATTTATTTTAAGGAGAAATAACGATTAGTTTCTAACCTTAGGGATGAAGTATGAAAGGATAAATTGTGAAGAGTAATGATAAACGAAAAATTAAAGTGTCCAGGGATGGGAATCGAAACCACAGTGTTCCGCTTACCTGGCAGATACCATGTCCACTAGGCTATCTTGGACATATATTTCCGTTCGTAAATATTATATATAGTGATTTTTATACAATACTAGCGGATGTGCCCGGCTTCGCCCGGGTTTTACCCGAGTAAAGGTTTGTATAACGAACATTTGTTAAAACAATTCTCTATAAACATATAAAAAAAGAAAGATATATTTTGATGATTTGAAACTCGTAAATTTGAATCTCTCGATAAAGTGATCATTTTTTCCCGGTCCCTTGTGCCGTGTCATCCTGAATTTTGTATTTCCTAATCTATATATATAAAAATGAATGTCTGTCTGTCTGTCTGTCTGTCTGTGTGTGTGTGTGTCCTCTATGGATTCAAAAACCATACATCCAATCGGCGTGAAATTTTGGGATATTATGAGGTGTATCCCCGGAAAGGTTTACGAAAAAAAATTCTTGAATATCTTGAATATCCTTAGAGTTATTTGCAGATTTGTATATTTAACTCGCAAGCAGCGATACCATTGAGACGGAGATAGGCTTAGTTTGCTGCTCCTGATGACCTTGGGTCATTGTGTGAGTCACAGCATGATGCTACAAAAACACTCTCTCTGGGGATTTTACAGCGTCGACAACCTGTAAGATTGCCTCTCTCATATATTATACTTTAAACATCTGCTTAATTAAAGCATTTTTCATTTGAAAGAGACTGCTCTCTTAACCCCCTTTAGACAACATTAAATGATATCCCGTGTCGATGATTTTGTAATGTATAGAATTAGGAAAGACAAAATTCAGGATGACACGGCTCACAGGGAACGGTAAAAAATGTTCACTTTATCGAGGAAATACAAAATTCGGGATGACACGGCACACAGGGACCGGGGAAAAAATTATCACCTTATCGAGAGATTCACGACCATGATTTTATTCAACTTATCGAGTATTTTTCAAGGGACCGGGAAAATATGTTCACTTTATAAAACGATTATTTTGTAATATAGAAAATTAGGAAATACAAAATTCAGGATGACACGGCACAAGGGACCGGGAAAAAATGATCACTTTATCGAGAGATTCAAATTTACGAGTTTCAAATCATCAAAATATATCTTTCTTTTTTTATATGTTTATAGAGAATTGTTTTAACAAATGTTCGTTATACAAACCTTTACTCGGGTAAAACCCGGGCGAAGCCGGGCACATCCGCTAGTCTATATATATAAAAATGAATGTCTGTCTGTCTGTCTGTCTGTCTGTGTGTGTGTGTGTCCTCTATGGATTCAAAAACCATACATCCAATCGGCGTGAAATTTTGGGATATTATGAGGTGTATCCCCGGAAAGGTTTACGAAAAAAAAATTCTTGAATATCTTGAATATCCTTAGAGTTATTTGCAGATTTGTATATTTAACTCGCAAGCAGCGATACCATTGAGACGGAGATAGGCTTAGTTTGCTGCTCCTGATGACCTTGGGTCATTGTGTGAGTCACAGCATGATGCTACAAAAACACTCTCTCTGGGGATTTTACAGCGTCGACAACCTGTAAGATTGCCTCTCTCATATATTATACTTTAAACATCTGCTTAATTAAAGCATTTTTCATTTGAAAGAGACTGCTCTCTTAACCCCCTTTAGACAACATTAAATGATATCCCGTGTCGATGATTTTGTAATGTATAGAATTAGGAAAGACAAAATTCAGGATGACACGGCTCACAGGGAACGGTAAAAAATGTTCACTTTATCGAGGAAATACAAAATTCGGGATGACACGGCACACAGGGACCGGGAAAAAATTATCACCTTATCGAGAGATTCACGACCATGATTTTATTCAACTTATCGAGTATTTTTCAAGGGACCGGGAAAATATGTTCACTTTATAAAACGATTATTTTGTAATATAGAAAATTAGGAAATACAAAATTCAGGATGACACGGCACAAGGGACCGGGAAAAAATGATCACTTTATCGAGAGATTCAAATTTACGAGTTTCAAATCATCAAAATATATCTTTCTTTTTTTATATGTTTATAGAGAATTGTTTTAACAAATGTTCGTTATACAAACCTTTACTCGGGTAAAACCCGGGCGAAGCCGGGCACATCCGCTAGTTTTCTATATTACAAAATAATCGTTTTATAAAGTGAACATATTTTCCCGGTCCCTTGAAAAATACTCGATAAGTTGAATAAAATCATGGTCGTGAATCTCTCGATAAGGTGATAATTTTTTCCCGGTCCCTGTGTGCCGTGTCATCCCGAATTTTGTATTTCCTCGATAAAGTGAACATTTTTTACCGTTCCCTGTGAGCCGTGTCATCCTGAATTTTGTCTTTCCTAATTCTATACATTACAAAATCATCGACACGGGATATCATTTAATGTTGTCTAAAGGGGGTTAAGAGAGCAGTCTCTTTCAAATGAAAAATGCTTTAATTAAGCAGATGTTTAAAGTATAATATATGAGAGAGGCAATCTTACAGGTTGTCGACGCTGTAAAATCCCCAGAGAGAGTGTTTTTGTAGCATCATGCTGTGACTCACACAATGACCCAAGGTCATCAGGAGCAGCAAACTAAGCCTATCTCCGTCTCAATGGTATCGCTGCTTGCGAGTTAAATATACAAATCTGCAAATAACTCTAAGGATATTCAAGATATTCAAGAATTTTTTTTCGTAAACCTTTCCGGGGATACACCTCATAATATCCCAAAATTTCACGCCGATTGGATGTATGGTTTTTGAATCCATAGAGGACACACACACACAGACAGACAGACAGACATTCATTTTTATATATATAGATAATGCGGTCGATTCCCATCCCTGGTCACTTTTATTTTTCCGTTTATCATTACTCTTCACAATTCCTCCTTTCATACTTCATCCCTAAGGTTAAAAATAATTGTTATTTCTCCTTAAAATAAATTTCGATTTTTCGTTCAAAAGAAACACATGCGGGATATTTTCAAATGTCGTTCTATATAGTTGATTGCATTGATGGAAACTCGTAACTTGATGAATAATAGTGAATTTTTCTTAAAAGCTATTGGAGAATGGAGTCCTTCATTCTACTCCATTAGCAGTATACATCGATGTACATATACCACATTCAACATTTCAGCATTACGTGCATTCTACAACAATTTTTAACAAATATTCCTTCCTGCTTTTACACTTTGAAAAAATGAATAAGGAATCTGAGGCTTGGTTTCTTTTTACAATTCTTTTATTTTTAGAGCATTTGGGCTAACATGCCCTTCAACAGGAATTTTTTTTTCAATTATTTTTTCATGTGTAAAGCGTATTTACGCAAGTTTGGCCCTAAAATTCCGATTTCTTGGTTTCTCAAGGTCGCAGTGGTACAACCTATTCCATGTTGACGAGCGCCAACAGCGCAAAACGCATTCGTGGGTGGCTTTCTTAATTTATCAAGAAATTGGGTTGGCCAAATATCAGGGAAAAGGCTAAATCAATGTTTAGTTTATTTCTGTTCCACCAGATGGCGCTCTGCCTTCTGAAAAGTACATGTTCTCCTGGTCAGGGTATTTATATTTCATTCATTTCTCTTCTAATTTCTTATATTTGCGATACAATCTGTGTAACGGCGTTATTGTCTGAAGGCTTCCCAAGCTAACACCTCTTCAATAAAGAAACTCATCGCTTTTACCATTTGTCTCTTCTTAGCAACAATTATCTTGGTGCCCAATAATTTCAAATTTATTGAAAACGGTTTCTTCCAAAATAGAACTAATATCACGTGACCCTCTCTATCTCTCAACTAAAACAACCATCACCCCGCACCCAACCACCATTTGGAACGACTGTAGTCGGAAAAATAAGAAACCAACTTTCTACGTGTAACTGAATAACCTATTTAATATGAAGGCGATAAAAACGTGGTGATTTTCTTTTAATGGTAAAAATACAAGCTTTCAGGCAAGAATGCCCTTCTTCAGGTTACAACTTGGAAATATTTTAAAACTATGAATATGAAAGATAGCCGAATACAGTAGGTAAATAGTTCAGCTGGGGGGATTGGCGAGGTAAAAACGGATAATTGGGGTGGGAGGTCGATTTTTCAGTTAAAACTGGGCGTGCAGTGCGAGACCAAAGATTCGAGGACTAGGCGCTAACACTTGTTCTCGGCGCCCTTGTAAACGCATACAGCGCTGTCCAAATTGAACGAGTGGCGAAATTCTGTGATGTGTTGGCATAAGAGAGACTTGCGGTCATTGGTGCGTATGTCCTAGGCCTAGTCCTTGAATCTTTGGTCTCGCACTGCACGCCCAGTTTTAACCGAAAAATCGACCTCCCACCCCAATACTCCGTGTTTTACCTCGCCAATCCCCCCAGCTGAACTATTTACCTACTGTATTGGGCTATCTTTCATATTCATAGTTTTAAAATATTTCCAAGTTGTAACCTGAAGAAGAGAATTCTTGCCTGAAAGCTTGTATTTTCACCAATAAAAGAAAATCACCACGTTTTTATCGCCTTCATTTCAAATATTATTGCGTGGCTACGTCATGTCTTATCCTAACTTTGAATAACCTATGCTCAATTCGTGGTTTCTCAAAATATTTGTAACACTACGCAAGGAATATGTTTTACTAGAACAATATGTGAAGATTATGTTGAGAAAAGATGTCTAATTATAAACATATTCATCAAATGTATACATTCTCAGATTTGGTTAAAAGATTCTCAACTGACGTCATATTATTCTGTGTCAATTTGACCAATCAGTTTCTCCAATCCATATTATGCGTTATCTTCCAACACTTCTGATTGGCTTTTTATTCTTAAATCAAGCTTTAATAAGAACGATAAAGTACCAATGTGTGAGTATCATAGAATCAGGGAATGTAATCAAATTTGAACCTCCTTAGTAGAGATTCTTAAATAGAAAAGTGACCAGAATACATTAAGAGTCGACAAACTCCGCCCTTGCCGGTCCCAAGCCAGGATGAAAAAGTAGGAGGGGGAGCAGTAACAAGCCCACCAAAAAAACCTGGGCTCAGCTGGCCCGGCTGATAGTACCCTGTAAGGGCTCCTAATCCAGCGATATAGGATGAGCAGCGTTTGTACTCCATGTTGGGAGCGGCTGCACATGGCGTCTGTTTCTCATGTCAGAGGCGGCCATTTCTTTTGGAGCTAAGTCGGCCTGCCACTTAGTAGTACTCCCAGTCTTAATGACAAAAGCAGACGCATTCTACTTCACCAAGTGTGGAGATAAGAAAGAAGAGTTGAAGCATTTATGTTGTTTTCTCTGTGTTATGGCAGACCCAGTGCTATCAAAAGAACATTCAACCTATTTGAAGAAGTCTAGGTTGAAATTACCTGATTGTTATCTGTGATAGCTATTTGATACTAAAGTTTGATAAAGTTAGCGCAATCTGAATAGCATCAAATATTGGGCATTTAGTAGAATATTTTTCTTTTTCAAAAGAGAATATTGTAACAACGTATTTATTAATTTTATTATTTATATCAACAGAGTGGTCATTTTTATGTTTATATTTTTCTACTCTGTAAATTTCCCTCGTGACTTTTCTTTTGTTTACCATTTATAGTTTATTCTTGCCTGAAATAAATTTTTGTCTCATCCCGAAGTTGATCTTCACTAATTGTCCACGAGGCAATATATTCAAAACGTAATCATTGAATATTTCGTTTTTCATTTATTGATTTTTACTTTAAAATCTCTTCTTCTCTTCTTTCTGATCTATTTTTCTTTAATATTAATCATAGGCTTGAATTTCTGATATTCTTTTAAATATTCATTTACTAGAATGGGTGATAAAAACATTATTTTCTTTCGAAATCAGATTTGATGAGTTGTTTTTTTCAACACTCCATATAAAAATATATACACAACCTTTGGCTGATCAAATGTAATTTTGATTTTTTAGTAAGGGAAAAATAGTTTATATCATTGTTGGTCTTTTTTATATAAAGTAAATCCCCAATAAAAATGAAAGAGTTGAAATTGAAGGTTTGTAATATTATTAGATTAAATTCATAAATGAAAAGAAAATTTTGGAAGCTCTCTTTTTGCCTCTCCATGAGTACTACTATTTCTTTTTCATCATCTGAAGATGTCCAGAAAGCCAGTTCTTGATGTGAGAATTCTTTAATTTCTTTTATATAAAAAATATGTGAATTACCTTGATATAATCTTAAAGCAGGAGTAATAAATACGCATATCAATAAATCATTAGATAGTAAAAAGGCATATATTGGATTAAATAAAAGATTTATTTGCCAATATTTCGGTTAGCTGAACGCCAACCCTTAACTAGGCTTTGCATTTTTTTCTATCATTTAATATCAAAAAAAAAAAAAAATGTAATGCCTCGAAAAAGTTTGGCGTTCAGCCAACCAAAATATTGGCAAATAAATATTTTATTCAATCCAATATATGATTTTTTACTATCTAATGATTTAAGTATGGATTTTCTATTTTCATATCAATAAACCATGATACAGCAATATAGACAAGATTAATTTAGAATTGAGTATATCTGAATAAATAAATTCATGCTATTCAAATTATTGCCTCAACAATTTCTTTAACAATGGGTTTTATTCAACAATGGAGTTTATTACATCTAAGTGGTGATTAAATTTATATTGTAATAGCAATATATAATTATGTTCCTAATTAAAGATGGCCGTCTGGAGACCATTTAAATAATATATAAATACGAGTGACCCGGGCAACGCCCCGGGTTTACTCGAAGGGCCCGCAGGTGAGAAACTATAGGCATTGGATCCTATGCCTAAAAAATTATTCAAAATGAAAAAAAGAAGAAAAATACTAACAAAGCAGAAAATAAAATTGCAAACAACACATCTACACTACTTCAAGAACATGAGAGCACATGCACTGTGTCACCATACGTGTACCATTTGCAAAGACCCTGCTTAGGATTAAAATTTCTCAGAAGAATAACAATACAACCAACTCATGTTTGGTTAGCAATTTCAGGAAAGAAACTATAGGCATTAGTTGAAGAGTTTAAATAAATATATTTAGAGTGAAAAAATGACACAAATCAGCAAATAAAATTGCAAACAATGCTATTATATCGCAGATAAGACAACATATAAAAGGAATGAAATTATTTAAAGGACCTCATTAAAACTATATACATTTGTAGTTTTATTTATACAATATAACCTCGATAATCCGACCATGTTTTGTTGTCCTGACCTACAGCCTATCATATAACAAACTGTAATTCAACACTATCGATAATTCGACCATTTTAAATTTCAACAATTGATTGTTGCTTAAATATAACTTCACTGCTAAAAAGGTATTACAGAGAAAACGGCTGACATTGTAAATGTACAAAATGTATGTATAGAGCAGGGGAATGATAAATAAAGACCAAAATCAAATTAATTGATAATAAATAGATTATTGCCAAAAAAAAAATACGAAAAATATTTTCTTCTCCTTTCTTATCTTCACTCAATCATATTAGAGTGTCAAGCTTGTAAAGCTTGAAATTAACAACCATCATGATTGGGTGAAGTAGAATGCGTCTGCCTTTGTCATCAAGACTGGGAGCACTACTCAGTGGCAGGCCACTGACTTAGCTCCAAAAGAATGTATCCCTGGATTAGGAGCCCTTACAAGGTACTATCAGCCGGGCCAGCTGAGCCCAGGTTTTTTTAGTGAGCTTGTTACTGCTCCCCCTCCTCCTTTTTCATCCTGGCTTGGGACCGGCAAAGGCGGAGTTTTTTTTCTTTCAGGTGAGAAACCTTAGGCATTGGTGAAAAGTGTAAATATATATTTTGGAAATAAAAAAAAAAAGGATAAAATAAATCAAATTTACAAACTATATTTCAGAGTAGACGATTTATAATAGGAATTCATTTAAATGACCTCATTAAAAACTACATTTTATATATAATTGGGTTCAACTTTACATGTATGCTATCCTAAGTTCGCACACTTGAAAAAGTCGCATAAAGTCGTCTGTGCGTAAACACAGGCTCTTGTAGCAAAGGTTTGGCCTTGAGCCCTCTTTAAAGTCATAGCAAAAGCCAACCTTAGTGAAACATAAAGCCTCTCTAGAATGCAGCGAAAGTTGGTATCCGAAGGGGACAAAGATATTTCAGACATTATACAGTGTGTTCAACTTTGGGCACTGTCAGTATATGTGCTTCAAGGACATGAGAGCACATGCGCTAGAACACCATACCTGTTCCATCGCAAAGATCCTATAGGCATTGGTGAAAGTGTAAATAAATATTTTGGAAATGAAAAAAATATATAAATATATATAAGAAAATTAATTTACAAACTATATTTCAGAGGAGACAAATATATTTGAAAGGGAAAAAAAAAAGCAAATTGCAAACAACACAACTATATTGCAGATATGACAACATATTTAAAGGAATAAATGCATTTAAAAGACCTCATTAAAAACAACACAATTCTATATTTTTATATATACAATAGAATCTAATTAATGCAACACACGATAATTCGACCATTTTTGATGTCTCGACCTACGGCCTATCATATGACAAACTAATTCGACACTTTCGATAATTCAACTATTTTGAAATTCAAATTTCAACAGTTGATATTTGTCTAAAACCCCTATTATTAACAACATATTAGACTGCAGAGTGCAAAAATGTAGAAAATTGTATTATATAATTGTATGCAAATAATTGTATGTATAGTTCAAAGAGTAAAATAATTTTTTTTTTTTGCTTATCCCTAGTACACGTGGTACAGGCCTTGATAATCATGGTGGGTAGAGTAGGCGACTGCTTTTACTGTAAGTACACCACATGTCTAAACATGTGAAAAGCAGTTCGACTTTGCATTTACAAATGTGTCAGAGCCCCGTTTGATTACTTGCGCTTGCTGGTGGGGTTGGACCTTTGCAAGAATCGGAAGCCATTGGAGCATTTTTTTTTATTTTTTTGCAGAAAAAGTGCCCAATTCGGAAATCGAACCCGGGTTGTAGCGGTTGAAAACCAACGGCTTAGACCATCCTTCCACCAACCCCCAGTAAAATAAGTAAATAAAAAGAAGACCAAAAATAATTGATAATAGTTTATTGAATAACAAATAAAAAAAAAATCTTTCAGGTGAAAAATTATAGGCATTTGTAAAAAACTAAACAAGAGAAATAGCAATTGGAGTTGTGCTCCTGCGGCGAGTCATATTAGCACGCCTAGCGGTTTTTGCAGAAAAAAGTGCCCAATGCGGGAATCGAACCCGGGTTGTAGCGGTTGAAAACCAACGGCTTAGACCATCCTTCCACCAACCCCCAGTAAAATAAGTAAATAAAAAGAAGACCAAAAATAATTGATAATAGTTTATTGAATAACAAATTAAAAAAAAAATCTTTCAGGTGAAAAATTATAGGCATTGGTAAAAAACTAAACAAGAGAAATAGCAAGTGGGGTTGTGCTCCTGCGGCGAGTCATATTAGCACGCCTAGCGGTTAGGGGAGTGAGTCTTCCACGGCCTTTTCGAGGCATGACAGAAGACGCTGAAAAAAAAAAGGTAAAATAAGAACCAAGCAGAGGAAAACTATAAACTGAAAGCCAGGACAGGCATAAAAAGAAAATTCCAAGCATGTGAGGAAACAATTGATGAAAAAAAAAAGGATTCCTAAAAAATACTGCAAAAAAAAGTAAATCAGACACAAAAATGGAGCTAAATTCAAATGAAAAAACTATAACAAATTAATACAAGAAAATAAGACCTAATCCAAATAATTTAATAGTGTGTGATGTTTTGTCAAAAGCAATGTCACCATCACCAGACAAAAGAATAAATGAGATTTTATTCTTTATTTCATTTATTCTTTTGTCTGATCAGGTCTTATTAATGAGAAAAAAAAAGATGCCAAAGAGAGATGAAAAGATGCCAAAAAAGATATCCAGATACAAAAATTGTGCTAAATTCAAAGTAAAACTATAACAAACACTTTTTTTTACAAAATATACAATTCGAAAAATAATATAAGTAAGCTATATTTAAATGAAAAACTATAACAAAGTACTTTCAAATTATAATTATAATCAAATGAATCAGAAATACGAAATATATATATTATAAATTAGTAAAAGGTAATAAGACAAAAGAACGCATTTCAAAACAAATGAATTGATGATGATAAATGCAAAAAATCTACGATTGTAAAATAGATTAAATCAAAAAATAAAATAACTGTTAACATTAGGAAAATAAAAACAGACCTATCATACGAAGAAAAAATAACGAAAATTTTGGTATATAGATCGTTATGTGTAGTTCAGAATCTTCGGAGGAGATAGCTTAGGACTTTACAATGGAAAACTCTGTTACGGTATTATCTATATAGATTAATAGGATGCGGTAGCGCAGGCCATCTATTATAAGAAATATAAATTAAAATTGACGCATATGATTCTTTGTGGAAAAAAAAAAAAACGCTGACGAGCGCCAACAGCGCGAAACGCGTTCATGGATGACTTTTTTGATTTATCAATAAAAAAAAGGTTGATCAAATATCATGGAACAGGCTAAATCAACGTTTAGTGATTTCTGTTCCACCAGATGACGATCTGCCATCTAAAAAGCACATGTGCTCCTGGGTAGGATATGCATTCTTATTTTTTATATTATTCTTTGTAAAATAAAACAATTTTCTTCTGCCCTTATTTGAATGATAAATAGTGAGAAGGAATTGGATAATCTTTGCAATAAGAGCAGTAGATAATTATTTTGATTCAAAAGAATATGCGTCAATAAATAGCTTATATTTCTTATAATGTATTGTCTGTATATTTTAGCTATATATGGTTTCACAGTGTTTTGCCACTTTGATGAAATTGAGAAAATGTCCAGATTATAAAAGTGAATATCATCTACATTGTGCAAGCATAGGGCTAAGCAAAAAAAAAAAAAATGAAACATAGGCTTTTTGCATATTTGGAGAACACGTAGATATATTTACTTGCCTTTAGATACCAAACATCCTATACTTATTATATACTGTTCCTTTATAAAAAGTTTATTTAAATATCTCATTCGAAATTATAGTTCAAAAATAAAGAGATAAAGTTATAGTTAAATAATAATAATATAGTTAAAAATACAGACCTATATGGCATATGTAATGCCAGCAAAATGTAGTTATTGTTCACCTAAATATTCCGGAAAATTTCTCAACTTCATCAAAGTGACAAAAAACTGTAAAACCATATATAGCTAAAATATATAGACAATAATTACATTATAAGAAATATAAACTATTTATTGACGCGTATGATTATTTTTTCATTAAAATAATTTTATACTGCCCTTACTGCAATGAGAAGCCAGCTCCTCTTATTATTTTATCATTCAATAAGGGCAGTAAAAATTGTTTTATTTCACGAATAATCATATTAAAAATAAAGAAGGCATATCCTGACAAAGAGCACATGTGCTTTTTAGATGGCAGAGCGTTATCTAGTGGAACAGAAATCAACTAAAATTTGATTTAGGCCTGTTCCCTGATATTTTGCCAATCCATCTTCTTGATTTGACAAAAGTTACTTTATACGAGTTAACACAAAATGCAATAAACTAGGGCCTAAAGTAATAGTAACTACACACACAAAAAGCGTACCCTCAAGAGTACAACAAAAAAAAAAGGTAAATAATAAATAACGATTTGTTAAATAAAATAAAAAAACAGTACTTATCTTTATTGTTGCGTTGGTAGGGATCGGACCGGGGTTACACAGGTATGCGAGGAGATTGCCAGACACGGATATAGCACGCAGAGAACACTTTAAGCGTCTCCATACGATAATCTACCACACTCCTCTCCACTCCCCTCGCAATACCATTGCCCCTTTTATATACAAACATGGTCACATTCGTCCAATGAGGAGGCGGGAGAGATTGGTTCACTATCAAACGATAACAAAATCCTTCCCTCTAAAATCTGAGATAAGATTTTAAAAATGCAAATATTTATCAATATAATTTGACAGATTAATCAGAAGAAGCCATCCACAAACGCCTTTCGCGCTTATGGCGCTCGTCAGCGTGGAGTAGGCTGTACCACTGTGACCAAAAATATTTGTGGGGGCCTGCTGGATGCCGCACCGCGCCGTCAAAAAATAAACAAGCGGCGCCATAAATCAAGAGGATGACGACCGATGCCCCAGGGCGGCACAGCGGTGGAATCCAGAGAGGACCAGATGTGCATTCTAGGGTGTTGTCCTTTTTGTCTTCCCATATAAATGTAGCTAATAAGAAATTCCAATAAAACACTCACTTTGAGAGACTTTCTGAGCCATCGCTGGACTAATAAATCGACACACCACATTGGTGAGCCGGACGTGATTGAAAAGAAAAAGCATACGAAGATTTCAAGAGATAAAGAAATGCAAAAAGTGATTCAAGCTTGAAAAGAATCATCATCCAGGATATCGGGATATCATCTCAAGACTAAGATAAGTTTTTATATTATCTTCCTTATTATTTTATCTCAATATTTTTATTTTTAACTTTATCTCTAAGCTGTTGTGTCGAATTTAAATATACGTAAAATGCAAACAGAAAATAAGCCTAGCGATACCTCAGAAATATGCAAAGTTAGTGTTAAAATACCGCCTTTCTGGGTTGAAAAACCTGAAATATGGTTCTTCCAGATAGAAGCACAGTTCAAAATAGATGGAATTATTCAGGAAGACACTAATTTAATTATTTGATCTCCCAATTAGAACTTAAATATATAGAAAACATTTGGGACATAATTAATAGCAAAAGCGACAAAAAGTACTCTGAATGTAAATCACGACTACTTGAATTGTTCAGAGAAAGTGAAGGGTTGAGAATTAAAAAGTTAATTTCTCGTATAGAGCTCGGAGACATGAAGCCGAGCCAGTTATTACAAAAGCTCAGATCCCTCGGTACACCAGATATCTCTGACAATTTAATAGAAACTTTATGGCTCGATAAACTGCCCACATCCATAAAGAATATACTTATTGTAAGTGATGAGGACATTAGCAAATTGGCCATAATGGCCGATAAAATAAATGAAATAAACTCTTCCAAAGAAATATATGATGCGGAAGTGTGCCTTCTTCATCAACAGATCGCTTGATCGCCAAATTGGAAGATCTTGAATGGCAGGTGTCCAAATTGAGACTGGATAGATCTAGATCTCGATCCAAAAATAGGACTCAGTCAAGACCGAGAAGTAATTCTCAAAGATCTTTCGATCCAAAAGGGAAATACTGCTATTACCATTTTAGATTTGGTCCTAATTGCTTGCAAAATAAATGCAGGCCTCCGTGCAGTTGGAAAGAGTCGGAAAACTCCAACCGGCGGACAGAGTAGCGACAAACTCTTCCGCCGACATTCAGGATTGTCGCAATCTCCGATTATTTGTGACGGACAAAAACACGGGATTGCGCTTTTTGGTGGACAGTTGCGCTGATATTTCTATAATACCACCAAAGGATAAAAATAGGATGCCTAGCTCTGATTATAAACTTTATGCAGCCAATGGTATAGAAATTGTTACCTATGGAACAAAGGTTAGAAATTTGGATATCGGACTTCGACGTCAATTCCAATGGCCTTTTGTAATCGCCAATACTAACAGAGCAATAATAGGAGCCGGTTTTTTGAACAACTTTGGATTGATTATTGATATAAAAATTAAACGCCTAATTGATGGAATAACTAATCTTTCCATAAGAGGCGTCATTCAGTCAATCTCAGACATGGGAAATATTAGAACTCTAAACTCATCATCCAAGGTCAGCGCTATCCTAACCAAATATCCTAACCTATGTAGGCTACCATCAGATTTTGTAGAAGCAAAACATAGCGTTAATCATTATATTCCTACAAGAGGTCTGCCAATTCACTCTAAAGCCCGTCGTCTAGATTCACAGAGATTAACTCTTGCTAAGGCAGAATTTCAATATATGTTGAATAATGGAATAATTAGACCTTCAAATTCTCCTTGGGCGAGTCCACTACATTTAGTTTCAAAAAAGGACGAGTCACTAAGACCTTGTGGTGATTATAGAAGACTCAATGCAGTTACACTTCCAGATCGTTATCCAATCCCTAGACTAGACGATTTCACCACATCTTGAGGAGTACTCGTGTGTACTCAAAAATAGACCTATGCAAGGCATTCTATCAGATTCCAATTGCAGAAGAGGATAAACCAAAGACTGCCATCATTACTCCTTTTGGGCTATTCGAATTTAATGTAATGAGTTTCGGTCTTAGAAATGCTACTGCTACCTTTCAGAGATTCATGTATGAAGTCTTAAGAAACTTGGACTTTGCATTTGTCTACTTAGATGATATTCTGGTAGCCTCTAAAACGGAAGAAGGGCATTATAGCCACCTAGAAACCTTATTCAGCAGACTAAATTCCTATGGATTGAGAATCAATCTTTCTAAATCTAAATTCCTAGTAGAGGAAATTGATTTTCTAGGATACCAAATTACCTCTCACGGTGTGAAACCACTCACAATAAAGGTTAAAGCTATTCTAGAATATAAGAAACCAAAAACAGTTCATGAATTACGCATATTTTTGGGAATGCTAAACTTTATCGTACCTTTTTGAACAATGCCGCAGAGACTCAGGCAATCCTTCATGAATACTTGAGGGGTGCAAAGAAAAAGAATAGAAGCGAAATAAAATGGACTGAAGAAGCTGAAGTTCAGTTTGAAAAATGCAAACAAGCCCTAGCTAATACAGCACTGTTAGCCTACCCCGATACTGAACTGCCTATCTCACTCTGTACAGATGCTTCAGATCTGGTAGTTGGATCGGTTCTCCAACAGCTTGACAATAATACATGGAAACCAATAGCATTTTTCTCTAAAAAATTAAACCCTGCTCAATGTAATTATAGTACATATGATAGAGAGCTTCTCGCAATATATTTGTCTACCAAATTCTTCAAGCACCTGCTTGAGGCACGTGAATTTACAATTTTGACTGATCACAAACCTTTAATAAGAATAAGAGATTCTTCTTAGAGCTATTAAATTACAATCTATAAAATAAAAGAAGACAAGTATCTTAAACGGTTTTTTATATACGCAAGCTTTCGGGTAAGAACCCTTCGACAGGCAGAAATAAACGATACAAACACGGCACCTATGGCAGGCAAGAATATATACACATATGATATTTACATTGCTATGGTAAAGAGAATTACAAATATTACAAATAATATATTTACATAATTATGAATCGACGTATATAGAGAATCTAATTTTCAATAAAGATGCTAATTACATGACTGGAGATAGGAGTTTCTTTGGAATACGATACTTAAATGATAAAAGGTACTATAGGTGGAATTACATGAAGGCCAGGAGAGCATGGTAGGCTTCGGGGAGGTCGATTTTTCTATTGATGCTGCCTTGCTTATGTGATTCTATTGATTCCAATATGAGTCTTTGGTGTTGGTTATGTATGCGACTGTAGAGTATTTCAGGTTGTGTGATGCTAAAGGTGTGACCAGTGTCCTGTATGTGCTGATATATGAGGGATTTAGAGTCACAGTTGGATATGCTACGGGAATGTTCAGACATCCTGATGGCAAACGGTTCTACCCGTCTCACCCACGTAAGTGGCAGAGCATTGCTCACATGAGACGGAATAGACCGCGCCACCAGAACGCAGGGGATCTATGGGGACGAGAGGCTTAGTATAAGGATGTCACTTACGTGGGTGAGACGGGTAGAACCGTTGCCATCAGGATGTCTGAACACTCCCGTAGCATATCCAACTGTGACTCTAAATCCCTCATATATCAGCACATACAGGACACTGGTCACACTTTTAGCATCACACAACCTAAAATACTCTACAGTCGCATACATAACCAACACCAAAGACTCATATTGGAATCAATAGAATCACATAAGCAAGGCAGCATCAATAGAAAAATCGACCTCCCCGAAGCCTACCATGCTCTCCTGGCCTTCATGTAATTCCACCTATAGTACCTTTTATCATTTAAGTATCGTATTCCAAAGAAACTCCTATCTCCAGTCATGTAATTAGCATCTTTATTGAAAATTAGATTCTCTATATACGTCGATTCATAATTATGTAAATATATTATTTGTAATATTTGTAATTCTCTTTACCATAGCAATGTAAATATCATATGTGTATATATTCTTGCCTGCCATAGGTGCCGTGTTTGTATCGTTTATTTCTGCCTGTCGAAGGGTTCTTACCCGAAAGCTTGCGTATATAAAAAACCGTTAAGGTACTTGTCTTCTTTTATTTTATAGATTGTAATACAAACCTTTAATTTACGCATTCAAACAAAAAAATGAGAAAGCTTCTCCTAGACAATTAAGACATCTACAACACATCTCCCAATTCTCTACTGACATCAAGTACATAAAAGGTACTGACAACATAGTCGCCGATGCTCTGTCCAGAGTTGATGCTATCACAACTATCGACTATGAAGAGATCGCTAAAGAACAAACTGGTGACTCAGAACTAAAAAACCAGATTTCAAAGAATACCTCTCTGAAATTTAAGCAATGCCCACTACAATCAGGCAATTTGTTATGGTGTGGAGGCGTGTCTACCAATAATATTAGACCATTCATTCCAAATAAATTCCGAATGATGGTTTTTAGGAACTTCCATGAACTCTCAACACCCAGGCATTAAAAAGCCACTACTAAACAATTAACGTCAAGATTTATATGGCCCAATATGAATAAAGACATTAGGAAATGGGCTCAAGTTTGTGTCAACTGCCAAAAGTGCAAGGTGTCGATACACACGAAATCAGAAATAGGCAAATATCAAGAACTGGATGAAAGATTTAGTGTTGTCCACATCGATCTAATTGGTCCTTTACCTCCATCGAATGGTAACATCTACTGTCTGACCTGCATCGACAGGTACACCAGCTGGATGGAAGTTGTTCCGCTACCAGATATGAAGTCTGAAACGGTAGCGAGAGCGTTCTACGAAAACTGGATTGTTAGATTTGGAGCACCGCATACAGTAATATCAGACCAAGGAAAGCAGTTTACTTCTCAGATTTTCAAAGATTTAACAACGCTGTGTGGTATCAAACTTCGCTATTCCACGGCGTACCACCCTCAGTGTAACAGAAAGATTGAAAGGCTTCATAGAACCATTAAAACTGCCATTCGTGCCCACAATAATATTAAGTGGACAGAAACGCTGCCAACAGTTCTCCTAGGCTTGCGTGCTGCTATCAACAAAAATAACAACCATTCTTTGTCTCAGATGGTATATGGCAAAACCATCAGACTGCCTGGCGAATTTTTTGATGATTCTAAACATCACCTGCATGCTGAAGAATTTGTTCAACAGCTTCAAAAGCAAATGGAATTGCTCAAAACCCTTAAATGAAAAACATCATTCGAAGACTAAAGTATTTGTTCATAAAGATCTGAAAACATGTTCACATGTATTTATCAGGCAAATCGAGTGAAGAAACCTCTGGAACCACCATATGAGGGACCCTTCCCAGTCCTTGATAGAACAGACAAGTATTTCACACTCAAAGTGAAAGGAAGAAATGTGACCATATCGATTGACCGATTGCGACCTGCTTACTTACTGGCAGATTTGGACAATGTAATTTCAGAACACCCTACTGCAACAAGACTCATCGTGTCGGGAGCGCTGCCTTCCACATCGTCCCAACAGAATCCTGACCACCAGATGTGGAGAAGTACACAGAATTCCAAGGAACAGGATCAGCACCAGACCTGACTAGGACAAGATCGGGGAGAATAATCAAGAAACCCGTGAGATTTAAGGAGCAATAGACTATATTTCTCCTTATTTTTATTTTCTTGCCTATATGATTATGTATATATATTGTAATTAACCACTTTGTGCACAATCGACAATAATAAATCGACACACCACAGATTTTTGGGTCCCAGAGGCTTCTTGAGAAACCAAGAAATGGGTATTTTAAGGCCAAACTTGCGTAAATAGGCTTTACACATGAAAAAAAAAATTCTATTATTTTTCATGTGTAAAGCGTATTTACGCAAGTTTGGCCTTAAAATACCCATTTCTTGGTTTTTTAAGATACCTCTGGGAGCAAAAATCTTTTTGGTCGCAGTGGTACAGCCTACTCCACGCTGACAAGCGCCAACAGCGCGAAACGCATTCGTGGGTGGCTTTCTTGATTTATCAAGAAATTGGGTTGGCAAAATATAAGGGAACGGGATAAATCAATGTTTAGTTGATTTCTGTTCCACCAGATGGCACTCTGCCTTCTGAAAAGTACATGTGCTCCTGGTCGGGATATCTATATTTCATTCATTTCTCTTCTAATTTCTTATATTTGCGATACAATCTGTGTAACGGCGTTATTGTCTGAAGACTTCCCAAACTAACACCTCTTCAATAAAGAAACTCGTCACTTTTACCTTTGGTCGCTTCTTAGCAACAATTATCCGGTAACCCGTGTTTGTTTCAAAAGTTCAAATTTATTTAAAACGGTTTCTTCTATAATAGAACTAATATATGTGACCCACTCTATCTTTCAGCTAAAACAACCATCACTCCGCACCCAACCACTATTTGGACGACTGTAGACCGAAATGTACGAAACCAACTTTCTACAAGTAACTGAATAACCTTTGTTCAATTCGTGGTTTCTCAAATATTTTTGTAACATTACGCAAGGAATATGTTATACTAGAACAATATGTGAAGATTATGTTGAGAAATGATGTTTCATTATAAACATATTCCTCAAATAGATGTACATTATCAGATTTGGTTTAAAGGTTCTCGAACTGACGTCATATTATTCTGTGTCAATTTGAACAATCAGTTTCTCCAATCCATATTATGAATTATCTCTAACACTTCTGATTGGTTAGTTATTCTAGAATCAAACTTTAAAAAGAACGATAGAGTACTGATGTATGAGTATCCTACAATTAGGAAATGGAATCAAAGTTTGAACCTCCTTAGTAGAGAAGCTTAAATAGAAAAGTGACCAGAATACATTAGAGTTTAAATATTAGATTTCCACAAGAGGTGAATCATTCTGTGGATTTTCTGTGTGTTATGGCAGACCCAGTGCTATCATAAGAACATTTAACCTATTTGAAGAAGTCTAGATTGATATTACCTGAATGTTATCTGTAATAGCATTTTGATACTAAAGTTTGATAAAGTTAGCGGAACCTGAATAGCATCATATATTGGGCATTTGGTTTGAATCTTTTTTTTTTTCAAAAGAGAATATTGTGACAACGTATTTATTAATTTTATTATTTTAATTAACAGTGTGGTCATTTTTATGTTTATTATTTCCCTCGTGGCTTATCTTTTGTTTATCACTCATAGTTTGTTCTTGCCTGAATTAAATTGTTGTCTCATCACGGAAGTTGATACTTCCCTAATTATACCACGTGGCAATATATTCAAAACATAAAATCATTGAATATTCCGTTTTTCATTTATTGATAATATTTTCATTTTTCTTTAATCTCTTTTCTTCTTTTCTTTCTTATCTATTTTTCTTTAATATGAATCATTTGCATGAATTTTTGAAATTCTTTTGATTTTCTTATACTTGAATTGGTAATCACACACAAAGCATTATAATTTTTCGAAATCAGAAATGAAGATATGAACACTTCATATAAAATTATATACAAAACTTTGGGGGTTGATCAAATTCAAATTTGATTTTTTAATAAGAAAAAATATTTTATATCATTGTTGCTCTTTTTTATAATTTATTAAAAATATTTCATTCTAAATAAATCCCCAATAAAATTCCTAGATTTAAAATTGAAGGTTTGCAAAATTATTCGATTGTTGTTATTGTCGTGTCCAAATAAGAGTCCAAGATGTCTCCATGCATCTCTCCATCACAGCAGCAGCAATATCCACTATCTTGCTCTTCATTGGAAAATGGGTGCCGTTGCCATGTTAGTCACCTTGGAAACGAACCAGAATTTGGTTGAATATTTCAAGGGTCCAGGGGGACCGCAATTATTCGATTGAAATCATAAATGAAAAGAAAATTTTTGGAAGCTCTTTTTTGCCTCTCCAGGAGTACCTACTATTCCTTTTTGTCATCTGAAACTGTCCAGAAATCCAGTTCTTGGTGTGAGAATTCTTAAATTTCTTTTATATACAAAATATGTGAATTATCTTGATATAATTTCTGAAACAGGAATTATAAATACACATATCAATAAATAATTAGATAGTAAAAAGGCATATATTGGATTGAATAAAAGATTTATTTGCCAATATTCCGGCCGACTAAACGCCAACCTTTATCGAGGCATTACATTTTTTTTTATCATTTAATATCAAAGAAATAAAATGTAATGCCTCGATAAAGGTTGGCGTTCAGCCAGCCGAAATATTGTCAAATAAATATTTTATTGAATCCTATATATGCCGTTTTACTATCTAATGATTTAAGTATAGATTTTTATATTTTCATATCAACGAAACATGATGCAGCTATATAGACAATATTAATTCAGAATTGAATATACCTATACAAATTAATTAATGCTATTTCAATATTTGACTCAACAATTATCTTTAACAAAGTGTTTATTCAACAACGGAGTTTATTACGGCTAAGTGGCGATTTAAATTATAATAACATTATATAATTGTATTCCTAATTAAAAATGGCCGCCTGGAGCCCATTTAAATCTATATATATAAAAATGAATGTCTGTCTGTCTGTGTGTGTGTGTACTCTATAGATTCAAAAACCATACATCCAATCGCCGTGAAATTTTGGGATATTATTAGGTATATCCCCGGAAAGGTTTTCGAAAAATAATTTCTTGAATATCCTTAGAGTTATTTGCAGATTTGTAGCTTTAACTCGCAAGCAGCGTCACCTTGCGACGGAGATAGGGTTAGGTCTGCCCCACCCCCTGTCAAGAGAATGTAATCGTCCGGCCGCCGGCCGGATGGACAGTCCAAGTACCCACCGAACGATCAGAGGGGTCAAGATGTCCTGGCGCGCGGGGGAAGAGTTGGTGACACAGCTGTGCCAAGTAGACAAGAAAAAAAGCCTCGCGGGGGCTGCCCAAGATGACCTCCGGGAACATCTTCCATAAACGACCATGATTTTATTCAACTTATCGAGTATTTTTCAAGGGACCGGGAAAAAATGTTCACTAGATAAAACGATGATTTTGTAATGTAGAAAATTAGGTAAGACAAAATTCAGAATGACACGGCACACAGGGACCGGGAAAAAATGTTCACTTTATCGAGAGATTCAAATTTACGAGTTTCAAATTATCAAAATATATCTTTTTTTTTATAAGTTTATAGAGAATTGTTTTCACAAATGTTCGTTAGACAAACCTTTACTCGGGTACCGATTAATATTGATTTTATTCAACTTATCGAGTATTTTTCAAGGGACCGGGAAAAATTGTTCACTTTATCGAGAGATTCGTTAGAAAAACCTTTACTCGGGTAAAACCCGGGCGAAGCCGGGTACATCCGCTAGTAATATATAAATATTAATAGGATGCGTTAGCGCGCGCCATTTGTTATAAGAAATATAAACTATTTTTGACGCATATAATTCTTTGTGGAAAAAAAAAAATAAAACGCTGACGATAGTCAACAGCGCGAAACGTGTTCGTGGATGTCTTTTCATGATTTATCAACCAAAAAGGTAGGCCAAATATCAGGGAACAGGCTAAATCAATGTTTAGTTTATTTCTGTTCTACGAGATGGCGCTCTGCCTTCTGAAAAGCACATGTGCTCCTGGTCAGGATATATATATTTCATTTATTTCTCTTCTAATTTCTTATATTTGCGATACAATCTGTGGAACGTCGTTATTGTCTGAAGGCTTCCCAAGCTAACACCTCTTCACTAAAGAAACTCGTCGCTTTTACCTTTGGTCTCTTCATAGCAACAATTATCCTGAATCTTCTTGATTTCGAATTTATTGAAAACGGTTTCTTCCTAAATAGTGTTGCACTGGGCTGCGGTTTGGCAGATTCTTCAGTCTTGAGTCTCTCCTCAGACGTGTCTTGCATCTTTCCAGAACGTGTCTCAACCATCTTACAAGGTTAAACCAGTCAATAATAAGACAACTATAAATTTAGGTAGCACCTAGAATCTCTCTTTATTTATCACATCAAAGTTTAAAGCATGTAGGGTATTTAGTGTATCAAAATACAATTGTTTTATAGTACATAATATTTTATATTAATAATCTGTTTTATAAAAATAAATAAATTTATAATTTAAATTTTAAATATATTAAAAATAATATTATAAATAATTTTAAAAATAGGCGCATTAATCATGATGCAACACTTCCCCCTCTCCAGAGGTCGTCACGTCCTCGTGAGTGACCTCATCAATTCTTTCAAAATAGGGTTTGAGTCTTGAGACATGGACAATCAATGGGTCTTGGCCAGGATTATCTTTCGGCTCAATTAAGTAATTTACGTTGGACAGCTTCTTTAATATTCGATATGGCCCAAAATATTTTCTCAATAGTTTTTCACATTTTCCGATTTTCCTGACTGGTGTCCAAACTGCCACTAAATGTCCTGGTTCATAGATTCTCTCGTTGTGTTTTTTGTCATAGTTTCTTTTCATTCTTTCCTGAGTCTTCTCTGTGTTGTTAATGACTACCTGTCTCGTCCTTGCTATTTTATCTAAGTAGTTTTCTATATATTCGTCGTAATCGTCCATGTTACTGTCCGTTGGGATATTCTCGTCGTCTAAGAGGGACATGGGTTCCCTCCCAAACAACAGGAAAAATGGAGAGTAGCCTGTGGTTTCTTGAATTGTGGTATTATATGCGTGGGTGATAAAAGGAAGGATTTCGTCCCAGTTCTTCTGATCCGTATTCACATACATGCTGATCATATTGATTAAAGTTCTATTTAGCCGTTCCGTTAGTCCGTTAGTCTGGGGGTGGTAGCTCGTTGTGAAGCAATGTTTAACTTTGCACATTTTCATAACCTCCTTCATCAAATTGCTAGTGAATTGTGAACCTCTGTCGCTGATAAGAAATCTTGGAGCCCCGTGACGTAAAAATATATGTTCGATTAAAAATGTAGAGACTTCTTTCACTGTCGCTTCTGGTACTGCCTTTGTTTCAGCATACTTGGTATAATAATCCGTCAACACAATGATCCATTTCCTTCTTCTTTTCGTTGATGGCAAGGGGCCAACAAAGTCAATTCCGATTCTTTCAAAAGGGTAGTTAGCTGGGGAATAGGTTGTAGAAGTCCAGATGGCAACTGATTTGAACCTTTCCGACTTTGGCAAAGATGGCACGTCTTTACAAATTCGGAAACATCTTTCAGCATGGAAGGCCAATAGTATTTATTCTTCAATCGGTATGTGGTTCTGGCGACGCCCAGATGGCCATTCAGCATATGGTTGTGGTATTCACTCATGATTTCTTTCCTTCTCTTCTTTGGCACTACCAGCAACCATTCTCTACCTTCAGGATTTGGATTTTTCTTGTAGAGACACCCATTTTCTTCTTTAAAGTTCTGTGTAATTGAACGCTTGTTTCCACTAAGGTTCTCCTTAATATTCTCAATAAAATCATCCTTTTCGTCTATTATTTGATTCAAAAATAGTCTTTCATAATCCTCGTCCCATTCGTTTTCTGGTAAGGGTTCTCTAGATAGACCATCAGCGTCCAGATGTTTTTTTCCCGATTTGTGTATAATTTCAAAATTATATTCCTGAATCTTCAGTGCCCATCGTGCTAATCGACCGGTCGGATCTTTTAAATTCTTAAGCCAGCATAGTGCGTGATGATCAGTTACGATTTTAAAGTGCCTTCCATATAAATAGGGCCGTAATTTTGATATCGACCACACTACAGCTAAACATTCCTTTTCGGTGGTTGAATAATTTTGCTCAGGTTTACTTAGGGTTCGGCTCAAATATGATATTACCTTCTCTTCGTCACCGATATTCTGAATTAGTGTTGCGCCTAAGCCGATGTTAGAGGCATCTGTGTGAATGCAGGTGGCTGCATTTGGATCAAAGTGACCTAAAATTGGCGGATTCATAAGAGCTTTTTTAAGGTTTTGGAACGCTTCTTCCTGTTTTCCTGTCCAGATAAATTGCACATTTTTTCTGATGAGACTGGTCAATGGGTCAGCGATTAATGAGAAATCTTTAATAAATTTTCTATAATATGAGCACATTCCTAGGAATTATTGCACTTCTTTGGCCTTCTTGGGCTGAGGAAAATCTCTAACGGCTTTGATATTATATTCGGCAGGTTTTATACCCTCTTGGTTGGTTATATGTCCAAGGATCTCAAGTTCCTCGAAAGCAAATCTGCATTTCTTGGCGTTCAGTTTTAAATTAGATTCGCTGAAGCATCTGAGGACAGCTTCAAGTCTTTTAATGTGGGTTGGAAAGTCCGAGCTGTATATAATTACATCGTCCAGGTAGCAAAGGCAAATCTGCCATCTCAGATTTCCGAGGACATTGTCCATGTTCCTCTCAAAAGTAGCAGGGGCGTTGCATAGACCGAAGGGCATTACGTTGAATTCATATAACCCATGTGCAGTAGTGAAAGCCGTCTTCTCTTTGTCTCTCTCTTCAATTTCGACTTGCCAATATCCCGATTTGAGATCTATTGCTGAGAAGTACTTGGATCCTTGGAGAGTATCCATTACATCATCAATTCTTGGGATTGGATAAACATCCCTTACTGTTACTTCATTTAATTTCCTGTAGTCCACACAAAATCTGTATTTGCCATCTCGTTTTTTGACCAATATAACGGGAAAGGACCAGGGACTTGAAGATTGTCTAATTATTCCTTCTTCGAGCATCTCGTCTATTTGATCCTTTATGATGGTTCGTTCCTTAGCGCTTACCCGGTAAGGCTTGTGCTTTATTGGTTTTGCGTCTTCTGTATGAATCTGATGTTTTGCCAAACTGGTCCTACCTAACCTCGATGAGAACAAATCAGTATACTTGGCCAAAATTTGTTTTAACCTCTCTTGTTCTTTAAATGATAAATTTTTGTTTATTTGAAATTGTATTTCGTCATTTTCATTCTGCTTCTCTTTATTCTCTATAAAATTTACCCCTGCAGGAAGACTTCCATAAGCCAATGTTTGGCCTTTCATGATTTTTAAAGGTCGAGGATAAGGGTTCGTTATCCAGATATGGGTTTTCTTATCCGTGACAGTAAGCAAACTTCTTGCCAATCGAAGACCATTTGTTTGAGTCATTCTGTTGTTCTCTTCGATGACATATTCGCCATCCTCTGCTTCTATTGAGGCCCTAATCAATTTAATAGATAGTTTAGGTATAACGGTATCTGTAGTGCTCTTTATTTTTTTTAGATCATAATTGCTTACGTCATGATTACTCATCAAATTATATTTTATTGTTTCTCGTTTACAATCAATTTTAGCATTCATTTTTTTAAGGAAATCTCGTCCAAGAATAAGAGTTCGTAGATGCGCATTCATTACTACAAATTCGTGGGATAATTCAGTGTCATCAATTTTTAAATCTAAAATAATGCTACCTACCATATCTAATTTTTTTCCATTGGGTCCTGAACACGTTTTAGTGAGACTATTTATTTCACGGCCAGCAAAAAGTGCTGTTCTTAGGTCGACCACTGAAAGATCGGCGCCTGTATCAATCAAAGCTTCGCATAACCCTATCTTGTCCACATTAATATTAATTTTGTACCTAGGGTCCAACTTTCTAATTCCATTTATGGTCGACTTGCTTTGATTGAAGGAATCAGGCGCGACACTTAGTTTAAATCTTCCAACACGGAATATCTATTCCGTGTAGGAATATTCATTTGTGTGTCATTACAAACATCCGCATAGAGGCGAGGCCGTGTATAATCTTTCCTTTCGTCCATTTGAAGATTTTCTTGGCTCTTGTCTTGGGAAACTGAGGGGTCCTCTTCTACGATCCTCACAAACTTGACTCTGCAATACCGCGCTACGTGTCCTGGCTTGTTACACTTGAAACATATTGGTCTCCCGTCTTCTGTCCTATTCCTGTTTGAATCTGGACTCTTATTGTAGGTTTTCCTTGGGTAGACCGGTTTTGGCTCAGGAATGGGAGTGTAAAATCGTCTAGGGGCAGATACCTGGGGCAGCGGCTTGTTCTGGTAGTACCTCGGAGCGGGGGCCTGGGGCTTGGGGTGTTCTGGTAGTACCTCGGAGCGGGGGCCTGGGCTTGGAGGTATTCTGGTCTGGTCTTCTGAACGACGGAGCGTTCTTCCATTGCTCTTGATGGTGGGAACGAGGAGAGCGTGGTCCATTATATAGAACCTTTGATTTTTCTATACGTTCTTGATAAAGATTTTCAAACAAATCCATCTTTTTACACAATCTTAGGAGTTCGTTGGTATTCTTAGGAGGGTTTAAGTAGAGGGCAAAAGAGTATTCTTTCTTTAACCCTCCAATAACCCAATTTATTTTATTCTCTTCTTCCATTTGGGGGTCGACCTTGTTGCACAGAACCAGGATATCCTCTGCAAACCTGATTGCAGGTTCATTCCACTGCTGCATTCTGTTCAGCCTCATCTTCAATTCTTCTTTGTTGGCGTCTGAGCCAAAATCCTGAATTAGGCGGCTCTTGAAATGTTCCCAGCTGGTAAAACTTATCTTGTGTAGGTCCAGCCAGGTTTTGGCACTACCAATCATGTTCATGGCTGCATAGCGAGAAATAATATATTCTGCCCAGTGGTACAGGAAGCCAATTTCTTCAAGGGACTCAATCCATGGGCGAGGGTCTTCTGTTCCATCATATTTGGGGATGTCTATGTTGGGGTTCAAAACAACTGGGTCGGCACTTGCATCTCTACCAATTGTTGCACTGGGCTACGGTTTGGCAGATTCTTCAGTCTTGAGTCTCTCCTCAGACGTGTCTTGCATCTTTCCAGAACGTGTCTCAACCATCTTACAAGGTTAAACCAATCAATAATAAGACAACTATAAATTTAGGTAGCACCTAGAATCTCTCTTTATTTATCACATCAAAGTTTAAAGCATGTAGGGTATTTAGTGTATCAAAATACAAATGTTTTATAGTACATAATATTTTATATTAATAATCTGTTTTATAAAAATAAATAAATTTATAATTTAAATTTTAAATATATTAAAAATAATATTATAAATAATTTTAAAAATAGGCGCATTAATCATGATGCAACAATAGAACTAATATCACGTGACCCGCTCTATCTCTCAACTAAAACAACCATCACCCCGCACCCAACCACTATTTGGTAGACGGAAAGGTAAGAATCAAACTTTCAACAAGTAACTGAATAACCTTTGTTCAATTCGTGGTTTCTCAAATTCTCTTGTAACACTACGCAAGGAAAATGGTATACTAGAACAATATGTAAAGATTATGTTGAGAAAAGGTGTTGTTATAAACATATTCCTCAAATAGATGTCTATACTCAGATTTGGTTAAAAGGTTCTCAGCTGACATCATATTATTCTGTTTCAATTTAATAAAATTAAAAATATAAAAAAAAAAAAATTATAAAAAGGTTAGCCAAATATCAGGGAACAGGTTAAATAAATGTTTAGTTGATTTATATTCCACTTGATGGCGCTCTGTCATCTAAAAAAACCATGCGCTCCTTTTCAGGATATGACTTCTTATTTTAAATATGGTTTTTTGTAAAATAAATAATTTTCTACTGCCTTTATTAAATTATAAAACAATGGAAGGGCCTAGGTTATCATTGCAGTAAGGACAGAATAAATTATTTTGATAAAAAAGATTCCTACACGTCAAAAATAGTTTATATTTCTCATAATGAAAAAAACAATAGGAAAAAAAAAATAGATGAGTCAGGTGCTGATATTAAAAATAAAGAAAGCATATTCTGACCAGTAGCACATGTGCTTTTTATATGGCAGAGCTCTATCTGTGTGTGTGGATGGCTTTTCTTGATTTATCAAGAAATTGGGTTAGCCAAATATCAGGGAACAGGCTAAATCAACGTTTAGTTTATTTCTGTTCCACTAGATGGCGCTCTGCCATCTAAAAAGCACATGGGCTCCTGGTCAGGATATGCATTCTATATTTTTAATTTTCTTTAATGTAAGTTTTATCTATATATTTTAGCTATATATGGTTTTACCGTTTTTTGCAACTGATGAAATTGAGAAATTCTCCGGAATATTTAGGTGAACATCAACTACATTGTGTTGGCATTACATATGCCATATAGGTCTGTATTTTTAACTCTCTCTCTCTCTCTCTCTATATATATATATATATATTACTATATATATATACAGGGTGTACCAGGTAAATTGGGACTAACTTTGACAGTCCATAAAACAAAAACTACTTGAGATTAAAAACTTGTTTTTTTTTTCATTACGTAGCCATATTCATGTAAAATGCAACAGTACATGTGTGCGCAGTGTAGTGATGAAGAGTAACCGAGAATTTGAAAATCGAGCTGCCATCATCGTTGCTCTGCGCGCCGGAAGGAGCCCCAAAGAGATAGTGGATTTTCTTAAGTTGCACAAAACCACTATTTATCGTGTCAAGAAGCAGTTTTATGAGGCCGAAAGTAACAAAGAGGGATAGCTATAAGGAAAAAGCACTCGCGTCGATCGGACAGGGTAAGAGGCGAAGAATTTGTCAAAAATGTCAAGGAGAAGATTGATGGAAACCCTGGGAAGAGCATGAGGGCCATAGCCAAGGAAATGGACGTTGGCTCTATGACAATTGTCAGAACTATCAATGAGGACCTTGGTCTCAAGTCTTATGCCCTTCGGAAAGGTCAGTTGCTGACTGAGAATATGAAGAATAAGAAAAAGGAAAGGCTGCTGCCCTCCTCAACAACCTGAAACACGACTCTTTTGGCATGCTAAGGTTCTTCTCTGACGAAAAGAACTTTGACGTGGACCAAAAGGTAAATCCCAGGAATGATCGCTGGATCTGTAAAGACCCCTCAGAGATACCTGTCGTGATGCACACGAAATTTCCTGCCTCCGTAATGGTCCTTGGCGTTATCAGCAGTGAAGGTGATGTCATGCCTCCCCATTTCTTTGAGAAGGGCCTTAGGATGAACGCTGACACCTACATCAATGTTCTGGAGACCGTTGTGAAGCCTTGGATGGACATGGTGGCCGCAGGAAGGAAGAATGTCTTCCAACAGGACTCAGCTCCAGCCCATAAGGCAAAAAAGACACAATCGTGGCTGACACTTAACGTCCCTAGTCACTGGGGTCCTGATATTTGGCCCCCTAATTCTCCAGATTGCAATCTCCTCGACTACTATGTATGGGGCGTTGTTGAGAGAGATGTCAACAAAGCTCCTCATACCACTATCCAGTCTGTCAAGAAAGCAGTTCACACGGTGATGACCCAAATGGACAAGGTCATCATCGCCAAGGCCTGTGCTTCATTCCGCACTCGCCTCGAGACTGTTGTAGCTAATAATGGAAACTACATTAAATAAATAAAAACTATATCCTTTTATCTACTACTGTGTCAAATTTCATTCGGATATTTTAATTTTTACTTGCAAAAAATTTCAGTTAAAATACCATTGTTGAAATTCCCTATTTACCTGGTACACCCTTTATATTATTTAACTATAACTTTATATCTTGATTATTGAACTGTAATTTCGAATGAGATTTTTAAATAAACTTTATATGAAGGAACAGTACATAAGAAGTATAGGATGTTTGATATCAAAAGGAAAGTAAATATATATTCGTGTTTCTATATTATGGAACAATCCTATGTGTACATTTTTTTGGCTTATCTCTAGTACACGTGGTACAGGCCATGATAATCATGGTGGGTAGAAGTTGGCGACTGCTTTTACTGTAAGAGCATCACATGTCTACACATGTGTAAAGCATTTCGACTTTGCACTTCCAAATGTGCCAGAGCCCTGTTTGGTTACTTGGACTCGCTGGTGGGGTTGAACTTTTGCAAGAATCGGGGGCCATTGTAGTATTTTTTTATCAGAAAAAAAAAGTGCTCATTGCGGGAATTGAACCCGGGTCGTAGCGGTCGAAAACCAACGGTTTAGACCAGGGGTCTCCAAACTACGGCCCGAGGGCCACATCCGGCCCGCAGACAGATTTTGTCCGGCCCGCGGAGACATACTTGAAAACTCCTTTTAGAGAACAAATATTTTTATAGCAAATAAAATGTTTGTGATAAGTTGGATAAAGAAACAAAGAATGGTAATGAGTAAAGACATGTATAATTTATGCAGTAAATTTAACTTCAGCATATAATAACTAACAAATTATTGAAATGAATCCAACTTACATTTTATACATTGTAAGTAATGAACAACACATAC
>CP092871.1:26064019-26125030 GCA_030710605.1 Cordylochernes scorpioides | reverse complement strand
ATAAATGATTATCATCCCCACCGCTTTTATTTCTAAGTCTATTATTTTATTTGTTAAATGGTACTTTCAGAAAAAAAGCAATACTTCAGAAATATTTATTTTGTTATTTTTAGTGCATTTTAAATAAAAGCTTTTTTTTTTAAAGTGTTTTTTATAATTAACTAGCGAATGTGTACCTGGCTTCGCCCGGGTTTTATCCGAGTGAAAGTTTGCATACCGAATATTATTGATAATAATATTCCGGAACACACAGAATATTATGATAATAATGATAATAATATTCGTTATATTATATCTATATTAATAAAATGCAAATTTCATAAGTGGTGTTCGCTAAAAACTTTCGTTACAATGCATCAATTTTGACCAAATTTTCAACATTTATGTAAAACGAGATGGAGCAGGTTTTGCTTAACATCAAAATATTTTTCCTAACTTTAACATGCGTAACTTCGCTGTTATCGATTAAATACAAAAAAATCAACAGAGTTAATTTTATTTATATATAAATACAAAAAAAATCAGCAATTCATTCAACTCAATCTAAAAAAATATTCAAAACAAGCAATTTTAAGATAACACCATATGTAAAACAGTCGACCAAGAAAACAACAACGATATTACATCTTTCTCACATATTCACACACAATCTTGATTAATAATTAAAACTAATCTTTAACATTGTTTATTATACTTCATAATATATAATATTCGTTACTCAAACTTTCACTCGGATAAAACCCGGGCGAAGCCGGGTACACATCCGCTAGTATTTATATAATATAGAAAATATATTTTTCGAGCAAACATATCCACTCTCTCTACTGAATAGAATTTTAATAAGATATATATAAATGAAAATATCTAGAGATATAGTACATGATCTTAGCCAAAAGGCCGGGAAACGATATTTTATATGTAAAGATGACCTGGCTTCGTGTGCCTTCTGCTCGAGTGAATGCTTCGCGGTAGAATTTTGTTCCTGTCTACTAAAAATTATTATCTGGCTCCGCCCGTGGACTGCTTTAGTGAATATTCCCCTAAATAATTTTGTTTATGTCAATCAAGCATGAGACAGCAATATTGTCATTATCATTTCTGACTAAAAAAATATTGTTGCTCAGTACTATAATTTTTCTTGGTTAAAGTGCGAGACAAAAAAACTCTTCCAGATTTAACTCTGTCCTTTTCAAATTTCAGCGAGATTAGTTACATATTGAGGGCGTGCATAGCCGACAAACATATATATATGTTCCCGGCTTCGCCTGATTTTTACCCGAGTAAAAGTTTGCCTAACAAATATTTGTTAAAACGATTCTAGCAAACATCCAATCCCTACTGAATCTATACATGTCATACTCTCGATAATTTGAAAATTTTCCCGGTCTCTTGAAAAAATAATCGATAAGTTGAAAAAAAAAACAGTATTAATTGGTCCACTCGGTAATTTGAAGTTGAAGGAATAGTATCTTGCCACAAACGAAGATTTGTAAATAACTGTATTTAGCGAATGAACCAGGCTTCACCCGGTTTTTTTTGTCCGAGTAAAAGTTTGCCTAACGAACATTTGTTAAAACGATTCTAGAAAACATCCAATCCACCTATAAATTGATTTATAAACGTATATAAATATAATAATTGTTATACGCGTTTTAATATAATTTTGAAACACATAATTTTTGAAAACATTTATTATATTTTAAATAAGATATTGTTACTTTGTGAATTTTATAATTAATTATTTATTTTTTTCTCAATGAATTATATATATTAATTTAAAAATTCATTTTTGTTATCATCATCACATACAATGTAAGTTTTTTATATAAACAAACGATAATAAAAAAAGCAACGTTGGAAGAAAAAGATGCAGCCTATTGTAATCAAATCAACGATCGGCCCAGCTGGCGAAAAGGTCAGTATAATCGACACCAACATACTTTTGAAAATTCTTGAAAGATGTGGCATCGAGTACAAAGTAGAAGAAACTCCTTCAACAAAGAAACGAACTCGCGAATCCCCCTCAGTTTCAACACCACGTAGCCATAAGACACCGAGAATGGAAGTTGTCTCACAGCATAATGAAAACGATGCCTCCATGAACGAGGTAACTGAAGTCCCTCAAGAAACGTCCGCAGCTACCCCTTCTCAGGTTAACGAAGAAAACATTGATGAAGATGGTCCTTGGACAAAAGTCACACATGCAAAAAAGCCAAGAATACCACCTGTAATAGCAGAAAATGTAACAGACTGGAAGTTGCTCTGCCAAGAGCTGAAAGACCTGTGCACAGATAAATTCCAATGCACGATCTCAGGAAATAAGCACATTATCAAGGCCAAAAATATTTCAGACTTCAAAAAAATCAGGGAATATGTTCAAAAAAATAATGGCGGCTACTCTTATAGACTCCAAGAAGAAAAACCGCTCAAAGTAGTATTAAAAGGCGTGACAACAGCCTACAAGACTGAAGATATAGCAATAGAACTTGCAACAATGGGCTTTACTGAGACCTCTGTGAAGAGACTTCATAGACAATCAACTAAAAGCCCAATGAATTTAGTACTGGTAGAATTACCGAAAAATGAACAAAACAAGAAAATTTACGGAATAACTGAACTTCTCTATCAGAAAATTGCAGTAGAATCTTTCAGAACAACAAACCGTGTGACTCAATGCTTCAACTGCCAGGGTTTCGGGCACGGTCAACTTAACTGCTTCCTGAAACCAAAATGCGTCAAGTGTGCCGAGGAGCACCATTCGAAGGACTGCCCAAGAAAGTCAAGACAACTTCCCCCAAAGTGTGCAAACTGCGAGGAAGCGCACACAGCCAATTACCGCGGATGCCCTAAGTTTCCAAGAGTACATCAGCAACAGCCAAGATACCCTGGTCAGTACAAACCTAACAACCCACTTCCGATTTCAAAAAGATCTGAAACACTGCCGAAAATTGTAGAACAACAAAACCAAAGCAATGCTGAGGTTGTGACAAGAAAAACTTCTCGTTCTGAAACTAAGGACCTGTGTGAAAAATTGATGCAAGTAATCAAAACATACCTACAATGAATTGCAAATTACCTTTTAAAATTATTGCTTGGAATTGTAACGGAATCAGACCAAAGAAAGAAGAATTATTGCACTTTTTAGAAGATAACTCAATTGACATTGCTCTGCTCAGTGAAACTCACCTTAAACCCTCAATTGATCTAAAGTTCAGGAACTATCAAACCATTAGAACTGATCGAATTACAGGAAAGGGCGGGGGAACAGCCATCATTATAAAATCCTTTTTTAAATATAAAAATATGCTGATTCATACTTTAAACTTGGAAAATACTTCAATTTTGATAAAACCAGATGGAAAAACCCTCTTGCAAATCACAGCAATTTATAAGAAGCCTGATGCACCATTATTGGAAGAAGATTTGAACCAACTGATAAAACACAACCACTCAATAATCGTTGCAGGAGACTGGAACTCCAAACACCCTCTTTGGGGATCAAGGACTTCAAATAACAGTGGAATCGTGCTGCACAATTTCTCTGAAAGAGAAAGCCTCGACATTGTCGCACCTTCGTCACCCACGCATTACAGTCCACTCGGCAATCCCGATTTCCTAGACTTCGCTGTACTTAAAAACATTCCCTGGACCCCAAAGGCCAGAACCACCGACGATTTATCATCTGACCATCTCCCTGTAATCTTTGAATTGAATTGCCCAAAGGATGAATTCACAACCCAGCTCAGCCGAGTAACTAATTGGGTTCATTTTCAACAAGATCTAATCTCCACCACGCCTCCCAGACTCAGCTTGAAAACTGAAGTAGACATTGATTCAGCAGTTGGAATTTTAAACGAAAAAATTAATAATAGCTACTCGAAAAACACCATAGTTTCATCTTCCAAATTAATAAAGAACCCAAACACCAAAGCCTTAATAAGGGAGAAAAATAAAGCTAGGAAAAGATGGCAATCAACCTGGGATCCAGCTCATAGAGCTACTTACCTCAATCTTCAAGGAAAGGTAAATCAAGCCCTTGAAGCAGAGAAATCTGAAAATTGGAATAGTTTTTTAAGCAAACTTGAATCGAGCTCAACAGACTTCTGGAAAAAAACAAAACCCATTAGGAAAAAAACTGACAAAATCACTAGTTTAAACGCAAATGGAAAAACCTTGCTGACCGACAAAGAAATTGGAAATGATCTTTCAGAGCATTTTTCCAAACACTTTTCCAAGGCGGAGGATGAGGTTCCGTCGTACCTAACAGATAACACTTGCCATCATCCCCAAGAGAATATACTATCAATGACAACGCCAAATGAAGTCAAGGAAGTGATTAAAAACCTAGGTAATCACAAAGCTCCAGGCCACGACAATATTACGCCGCAAATGACTAAAAACCTCCCCATCAAATGGATAGTTTTCCTCGCTGGGATTTTCAATGCTGCATTACACCTGTGCTACTTCCCGAAGACATGGAAACATGCCATTATCATAACCATTCCAAAAAAATCACCTGTCAAATCACCTGAAGATCTCAGACCAATCAGCCTTCTCTCTACCATCGGTAAGGTATACGAGAGAATCGTTCTTCGCAGATTGCAGTCATACATGGATTCTATTAACTTTATCATTCCTCAACAATTTGGATTCAGAAAAGGACACTCCACAACCCACCAGCTAATCACAGTAATAGACTACATCCAAGTAAGAAAGTCCCACAAGGAGGCAGTAGGTGCTGTTTTTCTAGACCTTACCAAAGCCTTTGATAGAGTATGGCATGATGGCTTGATAGCAAAAATAACAAAAAATCAATTTCCAAGGGATTTTATTAAATTCTTGAAAAACTATCTCCAAGACAGAACCTTTTCAATTAAGCAAGGGAATTATATAACCACGGCAAAACCAACCCAGATTGGAGTCCCTCAAGGCTCTATCCTTGGACCCTACCTATTCAACATCTACATCAACGATTTCCCTCCACATCCAAAATGTCAAATAAAACTTTTCGCAGATGACGCAGCAATTTTATCAAACTCCAAATCAATAGGAATAATAACTACACAACTTCAAAATTACATAAACAGTATAACCAAATGGTGTAATGATTGGAAATTATACATCAACCCAAAAAAGTCTCAGGCAATAATTTTTCCTCCATTAGACAATAAAAAATTCAAGCCACAATCCATCCTGAAGGTAAACCAGAGCCCTATTAACTGGACTGACAGCGTTAAATATCTTGGAGTTACCTTAGACTCCAAGTTGAAATTCAACATGCATGTCAAAAATATCATAAAGAAAGCAAAAATCGCCAAAATAATATTATCAAGCCTGTTCAACTATAGAAGCAAATTGACTACGAAACAAAAGTTTACTCTATACAGAAGTTGTATCCTCCCGATAGTAACATACGCACTCCCAGTTTGGTGCAAATATATTACAGCCACAGACAAAAATAGGATAAACGCATTCATGAGAATCTGCCTTCGGACAAGTATAGGAGCTCCATTCAACCTATCAAACAAGATACTGAAGGAGGACTTGAACCAACCCGATCTAGAAGATATGTACCAAACTTCCGTTAAGAAATTATACCTTCAAATGCAAAACTCAAATAATCCAACCATACAAGATATTCTACAAAATAAAGGAGATATCAATCCCCGATTCCGACGACCCGGCCCTGACACTTAGTCAAGAGCTCATCGCCCAACAGCTGCCCTCCTGCAAGGCCTAGGGGGACCACTTCTACTCCACCAACTCGCCATGTGTAAATAGCCAGGACAAGGTGACTCGCGAGCTGTGCTTGAATGTAACACCTGTAAATTGAGACGAAATAAATAAATAAATAAAAAGCAACAGATATAAAACAACTACAAATTAAATTAACAAGAGTTTAATAAGGCGCTAATGTTTTCAGGAAAAATATGCAGCCTATTGTAATCAAATCAACGATCGGCCCAGCTGGCGAAAAGGTCAGTATAATCGAAACCAACATACTTTTAAAAATTCTTGAAAGATGTGGCATCGAGTACAAAGTAGAAGAAACTCTTTCAACAAAGAAACGAACTCACGAATCTCTATCAGATTAAACATCACGTAGCCATAAGACACCGAGAATGGAAGTTGGCTCACAGCATAATGAAAACGATGTCTCCATGAACGAGGTAACTGAAGTCCCTCAAGAAACGTCCGCAGCTACCCCATCTCAGGTTAACGAAGAAGACATTGATGAAGATGGTCCTTGGACAAAAGTCACACATGCAAAAAAGCCAAGAATACCACCTGTAATAGCAGAAAATGTAACAGACTGGAAGTTGCTCTGCCAAGAGCTGAAAGACCTGTGCACAGATAAATTCCAATGTACGATCTCAGGAAATAAGCACATTATCAAGGCCAAAAATATTTCAGACTTCAAAAAAATCAGGGAATATGTTCAAAAAAACAATGGCGGCTACTCTTATAGACTCCAAGAAGAAAAACCGCTCAAAGTAGTATTAAAGGGCGTGACAACAGCCTACAAGACTGAAGATATAGCAATAGAACTTGCAACAATGGGCTTTACTGAGACCTCTGTGAAGAGACTTCATAGACAATCAACTAAAAGGTCAATGAATTTAGTACTGGTAGAATTACCGAAAAATGAACAAAACAAGAAAATTTACGGAATAACTGAACTTCTCTATCAGAAAATTGCAGTAGAATCTTTCAGAACAACAAACCGTGTGACTCAATGCTTCAACTGCCAGGGTTTCGGGCACGGTCAACTAAACTGCTTCCTGAAACCAAAATGCGTCAAGTGTGCCGAGGAGCACCATTCGAAGGACTGCCCAAGAAAGTCAAGACAACTTCCCCCAAAGTGTGCAAACTGCGAGGAAGCGCACACAGCCAATTACCGCGGATGCCCTAAGTTTCCAAGAGTACATCAGCAACAGCCAAGATACCCTGGTCAGTACATACCTAACAACCCACTTCCGATTTCAAAAAGATCTGAAACACTGCCGAAAATTGTAGAACAACAAAACCAAAGCAATGCTGAGGTTGTGACAAGAAAGACTTCTCGTTCTGAAACTAAGGACCTGTGTGAAAAATTGATGCAAGTAATCAAAACATACCTACAATGAATTGCAAATTACCTTTTAAAATTATTGCTTGGAATTGTAACGGAATCAGACCAAAGAAAGAAGAATTATTGCACTTTTTAGAAGATAACTCAATTGACATTGCTCTGCTCAGTGAAACTCACCTTAAACCCTCAATTGATCTAAAGCTCAGGAACTATCAAACCATTAGAACTGATCGAATTACAGGAAAGGGTGGGGGAACAGCCATCATTTTAAAATCCTTTTTTAAATATAAAAATATGCTGATTCATACTTTAAACTTGGAAAATACTTCAATTTTGATAAAACCAGATGGAAAAACCCTCTTGCAAATCACAGCAATTTATAAGAAGCCTGATGCACCATTATTGGAAGAAGATTTGAACCAACTGATAAAACACAACCACTCAATAATCGTTGCAGGAGACTGGAACTCCAAACACCCTCTTTGGGGATCAAGGACTTCAAATAACAGTGGAATCGTGCTGCACAATTTCTCTGAAAGAGAAAGCCTCGACATTGTCGCACCTTCGTCACCCACGCATTACAGTCCACTCGGCAATCCCGATTTCCTAGACTTCGCTGTACTTAAAAACATTCCCTGGACCCCAAAGGCCAGAACCACCGACGATTTATCATCTGACCATCTCCCTGTAATCTTTGAATTGAATTGCCCAAATGATGAATTCACAACCCAGCTCAGCCGAGTAACTAATTGGGTTCATTTTCAACAAGATCTAATCTCCACTACGCCCCCCAGACTCCCCTTGAAAACTGAAGTAGACATTGATTCAGCAGTTGGAATTTTAAACGAAAAAATTAATAATAGCTACTCGAAAAACACCATAGTTTCATCTTCCAAATCAATAAAGAACCCAAAAACCAAAGCCTTAATAAGGGAGAAAAATAAAGCTAGGAAAAGATGGCAATCAACCTGGGATCCAGCTCATAGGGCTACTTACCTCAATCTTCAAGGAAAGGTAAATCAAGCCCTTGAAGCAGAGAAATCTGAAAATTGGAATAGTTTTTTAAGCAAACTTGAATCGAGCCCAACAGACTTCTGGAAAAAAACAAAACCCATTAGGAAAAAAACTGACAAAATCACTAGTTTAAACGCAAATGGAAAAACCTTGCTGACCGACAAAGAAATTGGAAATGATCTTTCAGAGCATTTTTCCAAACACTTTTCCAAGGCGGAGGATGAGGTTCCGTTGTACCTAACAGATAACACTTGCCATCATCCCCAAGAGAATATACTATCAATGACAACGCCAAATGAAGTCAAGGAAGTGATTAAAAACCTAGGTAATCACAAAGCTCCAGGCCACGACAATATTACGCCGCAAATGACTAAAAACCTCCCCATCAAATGGATAGTTTTCCTCGCTGGGATCTTCAATGCTGCATTACACCTGTGCTACTTCCCGAAGACATGGAAACATGCCATCATCATAACCATTCCAAAAAAATCACCTGTCAAATCACCTGAAGATCTCAGACCAATCAACCTTCTCTCTACCATCGGTAAGGTATACGAGAGAATCGTTCTTCGCAGATTGCAGTCATACATGGATTCTATTAACTTTATCATTCCTCAACAATTTGGATTCAGAAAAGGACACTCCACAACCCACCAGCTAATCACAGTAATAGACTACATCCAAATAAGAAAGTCCCACAAGGAGGCAGTAGGTGCTGTTTTTCTAGACTTTACCAAAGCCTTTGATAGAGTATGGCATGATGGCTTGATAGCAAAAATAACAAAAAATCAATTTCCAAGGGATTTTATCAAATTCTTGAAAAACTATCTCCAGGACAGAACCTTTTCAATTAAGCAAGGGAATTATATAACCACGGCAAAACCAACCCAGATTGGAGTCCCTCAAGGCTCTATCCTTGGACCCTACCTATTCAACATCTACATCAACGATTTCCCTCCACATCCAAAATGTCAAATAAAACTTTTTGCAGATGACGCAGCAATTTTATCAAACTCCAAATCAATAGGAATAATAACTACACAACTCCAAAATTACATAAACAGTATAACCAAATGGTGCAATGATTGGAAATTAGACATCAACCCAAAAAAGTCTCAGGCAATAATTTTTCCTCCACTAGACAATAAAAAATTCAAGCCACAATCCATCCTGAGGGTAAACCAGAGCCCTATTAACTGGACTGACAGCGTTAAATATCTTGGAGTTACCTTAGACTCCAAGTTGAAATTTAACATGCATGTCAAAAATATCATAAAGAAAGCAAAAATCGCCAAAATAACATTATCAAGCCTGTTCAACTATAGAAGCAAATTGACTACAAAACAAAAGTTTACTCTATACAGAAGTTGTATCCTCCCGATAGTAACATACGCACTCCCAGTTTGGTGCAAATATATTACAGCCACAGACAAAAATAGGATAAACGCATTCATGAGAATCTGCCTTCGGACAAGTATAGGAGCTCCATTCAACCTATCAAACAAGATACTGAAGGAGGACTTAAACCAACCCGATCTAGAAGATATGTACCAAACTTCCGTTAAGAAATTATACCTTCAAATGCAAAACTCAAATAATACAACCATACAAGATATTCTACAAAATAAAGGAGATATTAATCCCCGATTCCGACGACCCGGCCCTGACACTTAGTCAAGAGCTCATCGCCCAACAGCTGCCCTTCTGCAAGGCCTAGGGGGACCACTTCTACTCCACCAACTCGCCATGTGTAAATAGCCAGGACAAGGTGACTCGCGAGCTGTGCTCGAATGTAACACCTGTAAATTGAGACGAAATAAATAAATAAATAGAAAAGCAACAATGTAATTTGCATCTTCACTATTATAAAACAACAACAAATTAAATTAACAATGTAAAAATATATTTTAACATTACATTTTAACATTTAACACAAAAAAATGTTACAATATTTTCTTTAAATATATATTAATATTGAAATTCCAAGTTTTTTTACGTCATTGGAATATTATATTACTTAATTCTCAAATTAAATTTATTATACTTGGAACACAATTTAAGCATTGTTACAATTTATAAATATAATTTCGCCAGATGCCGCTAGAGGCGCTGCTTGCGAGTGAAAGTAGAAAATTTGCGAATAAAATTGCAAAGAATATTTATTTCAAACCAAATTCAAGCCAGAAACCTTCCCAAGAGTATAGTAAATAACTTCCTAAAGTTTCACGGCGATTGGATAATCATACCTTTTAAAAACATTCATAATGTGAACAAACTAAGATTCATCGTGTAAACAAACCACGTGTTAATTATATTATTAACCAATAAAATTCATTTATCATCGCGACCAGTGCTGCGCCCAAGCGGTAAAAAGCTGGAACTAACGATTTTTTGTTTTATATTATTTTAAAAAGCACATTAACCTTTTTAGTTTTTTTGAATAGCCTACATGCGAAATTTCATAATGATTGATTCTGTAGATTTTGCCTGAAGCGATAACAAACATCGATTTTGGATTTCATTTTTATAGATATAAGGAATGATTATTCTTATTAAAAAAAATCTAAATTACATTTGATCAACCAAAATTTTTGTATATAATTTTATATTGAGTGTTAAAAAATCATCAAATCTGATTTCGAAAGAATATAATATTTTGATTACCCATTCTAGTAAATGAAAATCAAAAAGAATTTCAAAAATTCAAGCCTTTGATTAATATTGAAGAAAAATAGATAAGAAAGAAGAGAAAAAGAGAGATTAAAGAAAAAGAAAATATTATCAATAAATGATAAACGGAATATTCAATGATTATATTTTGAATATATTGCCACGTGGAAAATTAGGGAAGACCAACTTCGGGATAAGACAATTTATTTCAGGAAAACACAAGCTATGAGTGATAAACAAAAGATAAGCCACGAGGGAAATTTACAAAGTAGCGAAATATAAACATAAAACTGACCACTCTGTTAATTAAAATATTAAAATTAATAAATACGTTGTTACAATATTCTCTTTTGAAAAAAAAAAAAGATTCTACACAAATGCCCAAAATTTGAAGCTATTCAGGTTGCGCTAACTTTATCAAACTTTAGTATCAAAATGCTATCACAAATAACAATCAGGTAATTTCAACCTAGACTTCTTCAAATAGGTTGAATGTTCTTTTGATAGCACTGGGTCTGCCATAAAACACAGAAAATCTAAAGAAATGCTTCAACTCTTGTAGCAATCTAATATGTCAACTCTTCTTCTTCTTCTTTCTTATCTCCACACTTGGTTAAGTAGACTGCGTCTGCCTTTGTCATTAAGACTGGGAGCACAACTCAGTGGCAGGCCGACTTAGCTCCAAAAGAAATGGCCGCCTCTGACATGAGGAACAGACGCCATGTGCAGCCGCACCTAACATGGAGTACAAACGCCGCTCATCCTGTATCCCTGGATTAGGAGCCCTTACAGGGTACTATCAGTCGGGCCAGCTGAGCCCAGGTTTTTTATTGAGCTTGTTACTGCTCCCCCTCCTTCTTTTTCATCCGGGCTTGGGACCGACAAGGGCGGAGTTTGTCAACTCTTGGTGTATTCTGGTCACTTTTCTATTTAAGCATCTCTACTAAGGAGGTTCAAACTTTGATTACATTTCCTAATTGTATGATACTCACACATTGGTACTTTATCTTTATTATTAAAGTTCGATTCAAGAGTAACGAGCCAATCAGAAGTGTTAGAAGATAACACATAATATGGATTAGAGAAACTGATTGGTCAAATTGACACAAAATAATATGACGCCAGTTGAGAATCTTTTAATCAAATCTGAGAATATACATCAATTTGAGGAATATGTTTATAACAACACCTTTTCTCAACATAATCTTCACATATTGTTCTAGTATAGCATATTCCTTGCGTAATGTTACAAAAATATTTGAGAAACCACGAATTGAACAAAGGTTATTCAGCTTCTTGTAGAAAGTAGGTTTCTTACATTTCCGTCTAAAGTCGTTCCAAATAGTGGCTGGGTACGGGGTGATGGTTGTTTTAAGATGAGAGATAGAGCAGATCACGTAATATTAGTTCTATTTTGGGAGAAACCGTTTTCAATAAATTTGAAATACTTGGATTGCCAGGCTAATTGTTGCTAAAAAGAAACCAAAGGTAAAAGTGACGAGTTTCTTTATTGAAGAGGTGTTAGCTTGGGAAGCCTTCAGACAATAACGACGTTCCACAGACTGTAACGCAAATATAAGAAATTAGAAGAGAAATAAATGAAATATATATACCCTGACCAGGAGCACATGTTCTTTTTAGAAGGCAGAGCGCCATCTTGTGGAACAGAAATCAACTAAACATTGATTTAGCCTGTTCCCTGATATTTGGCCAACCCATTTTCTTGATAAATCAAGAAAAGTTATCCACGAACGCGTTTCGCGCTATTGGCCCTCGTCAACGTTTTTTTTTCTGTTGTTGTTGTTGTTTTTATTTTCACAAAGAATCATATACGTCAAAAATAGGCGGCCATCTTTAATTAGGAACAATTATATATTGCTATTATAATATAAATCTAATCACCACTTAGCCGTAATAAACTCCTTTGTAGAATAAAACCCATTGTTAAAGAACATTGTTGAGCCAAATATTGGAATAGCATGAATTGATTTGTTCAGGTAGTGTCAATTTTAAATTAATCATGTCTATATTGCTGTTTCATGTTTCATTTAATGAAAATATAAAATCCATACTCGAATCATTAGATAGTAAAAAGGCATATATTGGATTCAATAAAAGATTTATATGTCATATTTCGGCTGGCTGAACGCCAACCTTTATCGAGGCATTACATTTTTTTTCTTTTGATATTAAATGATTAAAAAAATGTAATGCCTCGTTGAAGGTTGGCGTTCAGCGAGCCGAAATATTGGGAAATAAATATTTTATTTAATCCAATATATGCCTTTTTTACCATCTAATGATTTATTGATATGCGTATTTATTACTCCTGCTTTAAGATTATTTCAAGGTAATTCACATATTTTATATATAAAAGAAATGGAAGAGTTCTCACATCAAGAACTGGATTTCTGGACATCTTCAGATGATAAAAAGTAAATAGTAGATACTCCTGGAGAGGCAAAAAAGAGCTTCCAAATTTTCTTTTCATTTATGATTTTAATCGAATAATTTTACAAACCTTCAATTTCAACTCTTTCAATTTTATTGGAGATTTACTTTATATTAAAAAAGATCAACAATGATATAAACTATTTTTTCTTATTTAAGAAAATCAAAATTAAATTTTATCAACCAAAGGTTTTGTATATTTTTATATGGAGTGTTAGAAAATCATCAAATCTGATTTCAAAAGAATACAGGGTGATCCAAAAGTCCCGCACAACTTTAAAAATTAATAACTCCGCGAATATTTGCGCTAGAGCAATGCGGTAAACACCATTGTGTTCAGGATGCAATGGGATTTTTTATGGCAAATAATGAAAAATTCGAAATTGATTTTAGTTACAATTTTATTCGCCAGATGGCGCACTACTAGAATCAGAGATTCAGCGGCCAAATTGTTTGATAAATTGAAAAATATAACTGATCGACACGTATTTTTCCTTTTTGAATACCAGGAAAGAACCCTAATAACATCAAATAACAAATTAATAAAACACCACTTCGCCAAAAGTATGAAGAATTGGTTAACAATTTTTAAATACAATCAGAGATATGTAAAATAGGTAAATGCAGATTAAAACATGTAGCAAAAAAATTGATATTTTAGATACGGTTTGTGTTTCCGAAGTTAATAAATTTCTAATATTTTTAATTCAACTCTCTCTCTCAGTATCGATTATATTTATTTTAATTCATTTGAAAAATATGTATATATCTCTGATAATTTATTTTACTCTGGAATGCCGTTTTTGTTGTCGTGTCCAATGAAGAGCCTCAGATGTATCCATGCATCTCCATCAAAGCAGCAGCAATGTCTACTATCTTGGGTGTGTAAAGCTGCAGCTCTGGGTCTGTGTCAAATTTCTGCAAGGCTGCGGCCATTGCTGGCTATGAGAATATGTGGGTAGGTGTAAGTTCCACACCAGGACAATTGTTGCATGCCCTATAGGTTATTGTGCCATCTGGATGTATTGTCATTCCTTTATAGTGTTTTGTTCTAAGTCTTGTTATAGTGTTTTGTTCTAAGTCTTGTTATAGTTTTTGTCATTTTTCTCTCAGAGTTTATTTCGCATTTTGATCTTTTCTTATTTATTGTTTAATTATCTTGTATTTTGACAAAGAATCAGCGTCAAATAATGACATTTGTTCTTTCCTTTGGCTCAACTTTCTGGCTTCCTTTGCCAATTCAAATGCCATTTCATTACCCCCGATCCCAGCATGGGCAGGGATCCATTGTAGAATGCAGTTATTTTCCAATGGTTCCAGTTGAGTAAGTAACGAGTGTATTTTCTGTGTGATTTTAGTATTGCCCTTCTGAATTGCTTCTAGAGCGGATATGGAGTCGCTATATATTAAATTTCCTTCTGCTTGATGCAGGGATGGTTGATTAAGGCATACATCAAGGGCTTTCCAGATAGCTGTCAGTTCACAAGTGAAGTTTGACGAAATCTGTCCTGCTCCTTCTTTGATTTTGATGTGCGTTCCATCTTGCAGTATTATGTTAATTCCGGCCCCTCCATAACTCAGGGTAAGGTCTGAAGATCCATCTGTATATGCTGTTAAAGGGGGTGGCCTAGCATTGTTAATCAATAATTTGTACTATGAGGACATAGCCGTTAATATTTCAAACACATTAGACCTCGAAGCCCAAGATATCAAAGTCTACCTCAATCAAAACAAAGCCATCAACATATACAATATGTATCACCCTCCAAACAATACACTTATTGACGATGGAACAATGGCTCAATTTCTTACAGACAACACTATTATTGTAGGTGACCTTAATGCCAAACATCAACTATGGGGATGTTCCACGCCAAACCCAAGAGGCAAAATACTTTCAAACATATTTGACGACAATGCCATCATGTGCTTAAATGATGGGAATCCTACCCATCATTCCTACAGCTATAATACTTCACAAGCCCTTGATATAAGTTTTTAATATCCTGACATTTTCCACAAATGCAAATAGCAAATATTAAAATGTATTGGAAGTGATCATTTGCCTAATTTGATAGAAATTAGCACCAAGACCAAAACCAGCTCAATTAAGAAAAATTCTGGAAGTTCAAAAAGTCTAATTGGATATCTTTCAAAAACACCATTATTAAAGCAGCCACAGTTTCATTACCAAGAGGTAATATTAAGAAATGGATTCCAAATTATACACACCAGGCAAAAAATTCCAAACACTTATAACTAAAAGAAATGAACTACAAAAAAGAGCACCCAAAACCAAACAAATTGTAGAACTGAACTGAATATTTGAATGCAAAAATAAAAAGATTATACGTAAATGTGAAAAGGGAAAAATGGAAACATACTTGTGAAAACCTGAACCCAAGAAACCCAAATACAAAACTTTGGAATTTGGCAAAACAAATTGACAGATCCCAGTCACAAACCGAAAAAACTAATATGATTAAGAATACAGATGGTACACCAGCAACTAATGACAAAATTGCTGTCAATCTTTTAGGTAATTCATATCAAATAAGTAGTAAAATCAAGGTTGAAACAAAGGCCCGAAGGATTATTCATGACTGTAAAAATGTCACCAGCACTCATAATATTTTCCATGAAAAAAATCAATATGAAAGAGCTAGCTTATGCATTAGAAAACACTGACCTAAGCAAGACTCCTGGGCCAGATGGAATCCATGGCCGAATGATATCAAACTTGGGCAAAATTGGCAAAGAAAGACTTCTTAATATTTTCAATAACTCCTGGAAAACTGGAAAATTGCCTCAAGACTGTAAAAATGCAACAATAATTCCCATTAAAAAACTTGACAAATCTGCTGATGACCCAAAACACTACTGATTTATCTCCCTCACAAGTATTTGCTGAAAATTAATGGAAGAAATTATACTCAGGCGACTCACCTACCACCCCGACACAAGAAATCTCTTACCAGAAGAACAATAAGGATTTAGGAGAGGACATGGGACAATAGACCAACTCTTATTTTTCACACAAAAGGTAAAAGATGCACAAAACAGAAAACCAACTAACCACACAATAGCTGCTTTTTTAGACCTTACACAAGCTTTTGATAAGGTATGGAAAAACAGGTTAATTACAAAATTATACAAAAATTTCAAAATTGATGGAAAAGCTATCACTTGGATAAATGATTCCCTTAAAAATAGATACATCAGGGTCAAATATAATGGCACTCTATCTAAAACCTTCAAATTGTATCAAGGATTACCACAAGGATCAGTCCTTAGCCCAAATCTCTTCACCCTATTTATTGCAGGCATAGAAGAAAAATTTTCACATAAAACCAATATTGGACTTTTCGCTGATGACATTATTCTATGGAGCAGCAACACTAACTGGAAAAAAGCTGAAAGAGATTTGAACAAGACTCTTCTCCACCTAGAAAAATTTGCTAATAAACATAAATTAGAATTTAACCCCCAAAAATCTGAAACCTGTCTTTTTACTACCGATAAGAAAATATACAAAATAAGACCAAATATTATTTTGAAAGAACAACAATTGCAATTTAATAAACATCCTAAATATCTCGGCTACACCCTGGATCCAGACATTAACTCCAGTAAACATATTGAAGGAGTTGTTAGAAAAGGAAAAGACCGACTAAAAATCTTGAAATGTATTTCAGGAAGAGTGGGGAGCTGAAGCAACAACACTAATATTAACTTACACACCTCTAATGAGACCTATCTTGGAATATGGATATCAAATCTATGGTACAGCATCTGAAACAAATCTAAAATCACTGAAAAGGATACAACTAAATGCAGCTAGAATTATTACAGGTCTTCGAAATACCTGCCCTAATAATATTGTACTATACGAGGCAGACATTATGCCCTTAAAGGATAGAAGAAGCTACAATCTGCCAAAATATATAAACAAAATCAAGAGTTATGAAAACAAACACAGAACCTTCAATTACATACTTAATTGGGAATCCAATATAAGACTCAAAAAATATAAAGTGGAAAAATATTATTTAGCAGAAATAATATCTCCATGCGAATCACTAACAAAATGTTATTTGTAATGCCACTTTAAATGAACCCACCAACAAACAATACCAAAATCCAGAATACTTAAAACAATTATCATTAGAAATAATTAATAAAATTCCTAAAAATGTAATAACTATCTATATCGATGGTAGCAGAGACGAGTTGGGACACACTGACAGTGACTCTCTCGTTAAAACCACAAATGGCAATGAGAAAATAAACAGAAGAAACCCAGCTTTTTACTCAGTCTTCAGATCAGAACTTATAGCCATCTATGAAGCCTTAAAATCAATCAGAAACACTAAACATCACGATATATGGATTCTTACTGATAGTAGAAGTGCCATACAACACTTGAGTCACACAAGGGAACTTAGAGACAAAGTAAGCAGGAACATAATTGGTTATCTCCAAAAACTCTCAATACCTCAAAAATTCACCTTCAATGGATAGCCTTACATGTTAGCATTGAAGGCAATGAAGCTGCTGATGCGCTAGCGAAAAAAGGCACAAAAGAACCCTTGCTACAGAAAAATAAACTTACTTTTAAAGAAATAGAAACAGTAGCCAAAACAAAAATAAACAAGAACTGGAGGATCCCACCTAAGCACAGTTGGTACACCCTAGAAGCAGATGGCCACCAAGACCTTTCGTTCCACAAGCCGGCATCCGAAGCATGCCCTTCGCTGCTATTCTGTTCAACTCATAAACCAAGTAACGGTATCCAAGCTAGAGCTTGGACATTGTACCTGGAAACACCACCTCCCAGACAACGTGTCTGGAATGATTTCAATACCGGTGGCCTTTAAACACAGCAAAAGAGGAAACTATCTACTGTGTCCAGCAGGGACCGCGGGGAGGCAGCACCCGGTCGACTCTGTTCACTCACAGCTGAGGAAAAGCTCAGCTGCCACGTCGTGGGCTTTCTCAAGAAGCTTGCTGTGATTTCTCAGCAGCTTACTCTCGATCGCGCCCCTCGCCCTCCTTCTCTCTTCCTGCACACCCACTAACCTTGGACAATCCAAGACATAGTGGCGTGCATTCACATCCCTTTCTCCATAGACGCAATCAGGGTTTCTCTTAATTTTAAATCTGTGGAGACTTGGGGAAGAGCCTATGTCCCGAATTACCCTAATGAATTTGTGGGACATTAACTTACAGAGGTACTTGGGTGTTGTTACCCAATTGAATACCTCTCTCCCCTTCACACTGTTCCTCCATCTGTCCAACCATAAGTCCTGGACGTGCCCCCTGATCCTCCTATAAACTTCTTTCTTGGTCACTGGGGTCCTCAGTGATCTACCTCTAAAGCATCCTGCCTTAGCGAGCCTGTCTGCGAACTCATTACCTTCGATGAGGCTGTGTCCCCTAACCCAATTGAGCTCCGGAGCCCGCGTTATCTCCAGCTCCTGGATTATTTGATGCGCGAGTTGCCCTTTCACCAGATTGATGGCAACGAGGGCCGACATACAATCAGAATAGAGGCAGTCCGGGCTGAAGTTCTTCTTGGCACACACTCTGAGGGCTACCCTGATCGCAACCAGCTCGGCTGAAAAGACCAATTCGTCCACTCTGAGTGTTAAGCTTGCTTGGAAGATCAGCTCTCCATTAGTGAAAATCACTACTCCAGCTCCAGTATTGGTTCCAGACTTACTACCATCAGTGAAAACCTCCGTGCCAATCCCTGTCGGCCCTCCAGGACTCCAATTCCACTTTGGCAACCACTGCGGAGGCTTCCTCGGGTCCCTCTTCCATTCCAGGGCACCCTCTTCAAGTCCCAGGGCATCTTTACTGTTCTCATAGATCTTCTGTCTGATGGTCTCCTCCTCTAGTTTCAATCCCAGGGGAATAAGCCCAGCGAGGACCAAAAAGGCCTTACTGCTGGTAGTGCGATATCCCCCTGTGATTCTGAGTGCCGCTGTCCTCTGCACGCTCTCTTGAGTTTTTGCCACCTTCTGATCCCTGTTATAGCAGGATTGGCTCGACACAGGAGAAGCAGAGGTTCCTAAAAATAGTACCCTCCTTCTCCCCCCCCCTATTGAGAGCCAACCAGGACAGGCCTGCACAACGCCTCCCTGCCTCTCGCCACCATCTCCTCCGCCTGGTATTGCCAACCCATCTTGTCATCAATGACCACCCCCAGGATGGTCATCCTATTGACCAACGCTACCTACCGTCCTTTCATCCGGATAGCCGGCTTGTGCCCATTTGATCCCTTTCCTTTTAGTTCTTATGTCCCTAGGCTTAAAGCTGAGGGTTTTAGTTTTGGAGACATTGAACTTAAGGCCAGAGTCATGGGCCCAGTTCGAGAGGATTTGGAGAGAAGCTTCAACACACTTCTCAGCCCTAGCTCTCGAAGCAGCCTCAATGATGAGGAACTGGTCGTCAGCATAGAGAACCAGCCTGGCTCCCTTAGGTAGCTCCTCCTGGAAAACGGTGTTTACCAGGTTATTCCACAGAATAGGTCCGCAGCAAGAGCCCTGGGGGCAACCCCTAGCACAGTTCTTACCAACCTCCGCCCACCAAAACTGAGGCTAATCCGTCTATCCCTCAGGAAGTCACGAATCAAGCTGCACAAATTATCAGGATAACCCATGTCCATCAAATTTCATCAGCTTGTTCCAGCTCATGGAGTTGAACGCGCCATCAATGTCCGGGGCCACGAGAAGAACCCAAGCACCCTTATTTAAGCCCATCTCAACTCCTCTAACACCTCGTTCAGAGCCGTGGTTGTGGAGTTCCCTTCCCTAAAACCATGTTGGAAAGAGGAAAGGAGCTCATTACTCTCTAGCCAGTGCTTCAGTCACTGAGCTAGTAGGCTATCCAGGACCTTACCTAGACACACTAGTAAAGAAAGCGGACGATAATCATTAGGAGAATTACCTTTTCTACCAGACTTTTCGAGAAGCACTACTCGGGCAACCTTCCATGCCTCAGGAAAAGTACCAGTGTCCAGGCACCTATTGAAAAACCCGGCAAGAAGTGATGGGTGCATTCTTAACAGGGCTTTCACGACCGTGTTATCGATTCCTTCGGGACCAGGAGATTTCCTTTTCCCAAACTTGAAAGCCGTCAGTTTCACCTCATTCTCAGAAAAGGGCGGATCCACCAAACCACAAGTGGTCAGGGAGATCTCGTCCTCTGGTCCCTCGTTTCCGAAGTGCCGATCCAAGTTGTTTTTATTTTATCCTCTGCTTTCGAGCGAGTAGGTCTAGAACACATTCTCTCTGAATTTTCTCATTGTTGGTGGATGAAACTGCACCAGTGATTAATTTGGCCGCTTTTGTTTGAACACTGTCTAGTCTTACTTTTAGTGATGAGCTTGAGGGAGCCCAGACCGGTGTTGCATATTCCATTATCGGCCTTATTAAGGTGATATATGTTGTTCTGAGAATTCTGGGGTTTTCTCCCCAATTTGTTCTACATAGCCATCTCAGAATGTTTAGTTTTCTGGTAGCTCTATTTGAGGTGCTAATTATGTGTTTTGAAAATTTCAATTCCTCATAAATGACAGTTAAAATAATTTTATTGACATCTTGTCAATACATACAAAGTGCACAGTCTGCACTATTTAAAAAAAGATAATATGCATTATATACACTATATACAATGAATATGGCGCCTCTGCCAGCGCTGCAGAGTTTGGTGGAGAATTGCCAGTGGGTCTCCAGCGACACCACGCATTTTGCGATCTACGATGAATACGTAGCGTACTTCGCCGCTTAAGAGATGGTGATGGCGTGGTCCTCGAGACCAACTGGAAAGATCCAGGTCTGCAGTATCACACCTAGGTATTTTGGATTTCTAATTTTATCAATTATTTGTTTATTTATGCTTATTTTGTGGTTATATATATGCCTTTTTCCTTGTCAGTGGAGAAGACGCAAAGGTTTGGTTTTATTGGGTTTATGGTCATTTGGAGTTCCATTGCCCACTTCTCCAGTCCTCTCATTGATGTGTTCAGTATTTTTAACGATTTTTCTATGCTGCTACTTGTGTGCCATATGGCTATATCGTCTGCATAACAGGCAACCTTTGAGTCTTCAGTGAGGTAAGGATGGATGTCGTTAATATATAGCAGATAGAGTAGAGGACTGAGCACAGATCCTTGAGGTACACCAGCCCATGTTCTTCCTTCCTTGGAAAATTCTCCATTGACCCAAACCTTTAACCTTCTTCCCCTTAAGAAGTCTGCAATCCAGGTTAAGGTTTATCCTCTTACTCCGATGTTGTGCAGCTTTTCACGTAATTTCTCCCTCCACCCTCGCTCAAAAGCTGAAGTCATATCAAGGAATATAGCCGTGTTCTTCTCTGGCGGTTTTTCCTGGAAAGAATCTATTATTGATTGACAGAAGTAAAACAGTTGATCAGTCGTACAGTGCTGGGATCTATAGGCAGTTTGGTAGAAGTTTATTTTATTATTGTTAGTGAGCCAGACTATGAGCCTAGAGTGGTTAATTCGTTCTGTTATTTTACAAAGTATGCTGGTGAGAGCAATTGGCCGATAGTTCTTGGATTCCTTGGCATCTTTGTTTGGTTTCAGTTTTGGCACAGTAATTGATATCTTCCAATTCTTTGGTAGTTTACCAGTTTATCATGAAATGTTCAGTATTCGTAGGAGTTGTTTATTAGCTTTGTCTTCAAAGTGTTTAATCATTTGACCAAATATTAGATTATCTCTTGGTGACCTCTTGGATTTTTTTATTGATGAGTTTAGCTCATTCAGTGTGAAGTCTCTCTCGAGAAAATATCTTGTTAATGGAAGTTTCTTACTTAACTAACTGGTTTATATTATTTTTAGAGTCCTGTCTTCATTCGTATAGTTGAGTATGGAAGTGCTTGAAAGATATTCAGCAATTATGTTAGTCATCTGTTTGTTCTCGTTCTCGCTGTTCTATTCATATCGGTTAGAGTATTGGAGGATTGGTGTTGGTTTTGATTGTTTTCTAACACTCTAATCGTATTACAGTGTTGGCTGTCCTTTCTTGGATCCATTCTTTCGCAGAATTCTGCCATTTTTCTCTTGTTTGCATATCCAAATTTCTTGTTCTATTTTGTGACTAATTTCAATGTGTTACTTTCTCTTTTCTTCTGTTTTATTTTTTAAAGAAGTTCATTGATATTGTCTCTCTCTGCAATCATTGCCTCGATGTTGGGGTCCTTCCAGTAAGGTATCCACAGGTCTAACGTCTCCTTCTAGGTATCGATGCTTTTGCAGCTTTTGATATATTCGAAGAGAAATTTTCCAAGTTTTTGTCAAGCTTTCTGTAATTCAATTTTTCGTTGCACAGTTCTTCAAGCTTTTCTGTGAATTTTTTCAAGTCGGCTTTCCTAAAATTCCATGTTCTTTTATTCTGTTGGACATTCTTAATTTTGAAGTTTAGGGTTGTTAAAATTGGTCTGTGGTCACTGATTGCACCTCTCAGGATTTTCCATTGTGTTGTGGGTGCGATGTTGAAATTTATCGCTGTGATGTCTATTGCGGATTCTGTGCCTGTGGACTTGGATAGATAGGTGTTCTCTCCCTTATTTAATGGTGTGAGGTCGAGGTCGGTGACCTTTGTTATCCTGGACAGATGATCCCCAAGTTGAACTTTTGGCGTTAAAATCGCCGAGTATGATTCTGATATCCGAAGAGGCTTCACTTAATGTCTCTATTGTGTGTACCCATACAAAATTCAAAGATTTCACAAGCTGAAAGTTGGCGATTTTGAGATGCGTCAAGAATTCGCAGACATGGGTTTTCCGGAAAATTGATTTTGATGAAAACTGGCTGTCGAATGTTCTGTGGACAGATGATGCTCACTTTTCTCTAAACGGAGAATTTAACATTCAAAACAGCCGCTTTTGGGCAACAGAAAACCCTACGAATTTTACAGAAATGCCACTTTATTAGCCTAAAGTTACAGTTTTGTGTGGGTTCAATTCTTCTTTTATTATTGGGCCATTTTTCTTTGAAAAATCAATGGAAGAACTTTTAAAACCGTTTTTGTAACTGGTGAACGTTATGTTCAACTTTTGAGAGAAAAGGGTATTCCCATATTGCAGGGAAAAAGCACTAAGCGAAATAACATTCATGAAAGTTAGAGGACCTCCTCATATCTCCTGCGGCGCCAAACAATTGCTGAAGGATACGTTCGTTGAAATTCGTTGAAAAGTCGCCACTTTATATACCAGTGGCCTCCAAGATCACCAGACTTGACGCCTTGCGATTTTTGTTTATAGGGGTACATTAAATCGTGTGTTTTTCGATGCTGTCCTACCACATTGGCCATGTTGAAGGCTTCTATCAGATGGCACGTTTTATCAATTTCAACAGATATATATATATATATATATGTTATTTAATGCTGTCCATTCTGTCATTTATTGTCTCCAGGCGGTGATTGAGAATGAAGGGTGCCACATTGAGCAAGGATTGTGACCTAATACAAGAGAGAAGGCAGTTACCTCATGTGTTATATAAGCTGCCATGTATTATATTATATACCAATATTCTGCAGCTCTTTGTGTTGGGATATGTGGATAATAAATGCTGTCCTCACATCTTGACTCTTTTTTTGTGAACAGTAATATTTTGCTCACATTTTATGTCGTGCAAACCAGAGTGTTATAACTTCTCGAATAACACTGGTACAAACAATTTTTCCCCTTATGTTTAGTTTTTCGCTTTTCGCTCATTAGAAGAAATAGCATAAGGAATATTTTCTGTACACCAATAACTTTAGAAATTTTGTGCAAAATAATAATACAAAATGATTTTACTACCACGTTTTTCAACGCAAAAGGTCGATTTGAAAAATATTTTTATTTGAGGGGACACATTTTTTAAAATTGGGTACAGTATGAGAGAGAGTTGAATTAAAAATATTAGAAATTTATTATCTTTGGAAACAAACCGTATCTAAAATATCAATTTTTTTTTTGCTACATGTTTTAATTTGCATTTACCTATTTTACATATCTCTGATTGTATTTAAAAATCGTTAACCAATTCTTCATACTTTTGGAGAAGTGGTGTTTTATTAATTTGTTATTTGATATTATTAGGGTTCTTTCCTGGGATTCAAAAAGGAAAAATACGTGTCGATCAGTTATATTTTTCAATTTATCAAACAATTTGGCCGCTGAATCTCTGATTCTGGTAGGGCGCCATCTGGCGAATAAAATTGTAACTAAAATCAATTTCGAATTTTTCATTATTTGCCATAAAAAATCCCATTGCATCCTGAACACAATGGTGTTTACCGCATTGCTCTAGCGCAAATATTCGCGGAGTTATTAATTTTTAAAGTTGTGCGGGACTTTTGGATCACCCTGTATATTGTTTGGATTACCCAATTCTAGTAAAGTAAAATCAAAAAGAATTTTAAAAATTCAAGTCTATGATTTATATTAAAGAAAAATAGAAAAGAAAAGAAGAGAGATTGAAGAAAATGAAAATTTAATCAATAAATGAAAAACGGAAAAATAAATTATCATGTTTTGAATATATTCTCTTTTGAAAAGAAAAAAAGATTCTACCAAATGCCGAATATTTGATTCTATTCAGGTTACACCATCTTTATTAAACTTTAGTATCAAATAGCTATCACAGATCACAATCAGGTAATTTCAACCTAGAATTCTTTAAATAGGTTGAATGTTCTTTTGATAGCACTGGGTCTGCAATAACACACAGAAAAACAACAGGAATGCTTCAACTCTTGTAGCTCTCTAATATATGTCAACTCTTCTTCTTCTTTCTTATCTCCACACTTGGTGAAGTAGAATGCGTCTGCCTTTGTCATTAAGACTGGGAGCACTACTCAGTGGCAGGCTAACTTAGCTCCAAAAGAAATGGCCGCCTCTGACATGAGGAACATACGCCATGGGCAGCCACTCCTAACATGGAGTACAAACGCTGGTCATCCTGTTTACCTGGATTTGGAGCCCTTACAGGGTAATTTCAGCCGGGCCAGGTAAACCCAGGTTTTTCAGTGAGCTTGTTACTGCCCCCATCCTCCTTTTTTCATCCGGGCTTGGGACCGGCAAAGGCGGAGTTTGCCAACTCTTAATATATTCTGGTCACTTTTCTATTTAAGCATCTCTACTAAGGAGGTTCAAAATTTGATTACATTCCCTGATTTTATGATACTCACACATTGGTACTTTATCGTTCTTACTAGAGCTTGATTCAAGAATAACAAGCCAATCAGAAGTGTTGGAAGATAACGCATAATATGGATTAGAGCAACTGATTGGTCGAATTGACACAGAATAATGTGACGTCAGTTGAGAACCTTTTAACCAAATCTGAGAATGGACATTTGAGTAATATGTTTATAACAACACCTTTTCTCAACATAATCTTTACATATTGTTCTCATATACCATTTTCCTTGCGTAGTGTTACAAGAGAATTTGAGAAACCAGGAATTGAACGAAGGTTGTTCAGCGACTTGTAAAAAGCTGGATTCTTACCTTTACGTCTACACTTGCTTCAAACGGTGGTTGGTGCTGGTTGTTTTAGCTGAGAGATAGAGCAGATCACGTAATATTAGTTCTAATTTGGAAGACACTGTTTTCAATAAATTTGAAAATTCGAAATATAGGGGTACCAGGATAATTGTTGCTATGAAGAAACCAAAAGTAAAAGCGACGAGTTTCTTTATTGAAGAGGTGTTAGCTTGGGAAGCCTTCAGACAATAATGTCGTTCCACAGACTGTAACGCAAATATAAGTAATTAGAAGATAAAGAAATCATATATATATATACCCTGACCAGGAGCACATGTGCTTTTTAGAAGGCAGAGCGCCATCTGGTGGAACAGAAATAAACTAAACATTGATTTAGCCAGTTCCCTGATATTTGGCCAACCCAATTTCTTGATAAATCAAGAAAAGCCATCCACGAAGGCGTTTTGCGCTGTTGGCGCTCGTCAGCGTGGAGTAGGCTGTACCACTGCGACCAAAAATATTTCTGATCCCAGAGGCTACTTGAGAAACCAAGAAATCGGGATTTTAAGGCCAAACTTGCGTAAATACGGTTTACACATAAAAAATAATAGAAAAAATATAAACGTATAATAAGCGTATTTATGCAAGTTTGGCCTTAAAATACCCATTTCTTGGTTTCTCAAGAAGCCTCTGGGACCAAAAATATTTTTGGTCGCAGTGGTACAGCCTACTCCACGCTGACGAGCGCCATAAGCGCAAAACGCGTTTGTGGATAGCTTCTCCTGATTAATCAAGAAGACGGGTTGACAAAATATTAGGGAACAGGCTAAATTAATGTTTAGTGGATTTCTGTTCCTCCAGATGACGATCTGCGATCTAAAATAAACATGTGCTCTTGGTCAGGATATGCCTTCTTTATTTTTATTATGATCCTTTGTAAAATTAAACAATTTTCTTCTGCCCTTATTGATGATATAATAATAAGAGGTCCTAGCTTATCATTGCAGTAAGGGCAATAGAAAATTATTCTAATGAAAAATATTCGTAGGTGTCAATAAATAGTTTATATTTCTTATAATGTAAGTATTGTCTATATATTTTATCTATAGGTGGTTTTACAGTGTTTTGCCACTTTGATTAAGTTATGAATATTTCCGGAATATTTAGGTGAACATCAACTACATTGTGCTGGCATTACATATGCCATATAGTCTGTATTTTCAACTATATTATTTTTATTTAAATATAACTTTATCTCTTTATTATTGAACTATAATTTCGAATGAGATTTTTAAATAAACTTTACATGAAGGAATAGTATATAATAAGTATAGGATGTTTGATATCAAAAGGAAAGTAAATATATCTACGTGTTCTCCAAATATGCAAAAGCCTATGTTTAATTTTTTTTTTTTGCTTAGCCCTATGCCTGCACAATGTAGTTGATGTTCACTTTTATAATCTGGACATTTTCTCAATTCCATCAAAGTGGCAAAAAACTGTAAAATCCTATATAGCTAAAAAATATAGACAATATTTACATTATAAGAAATATAAACTATTTATTGACGCGTATTCTTTTAGAATCAAAATAATTATCTACTGCTCTTATTGAAAAGATAATCCAGTTCCTTATTACTTTTTATCATTCAATAAGGGAAAAAGAAAATTGTTTTATTTTACAAAGAATAATATAAAAAATAAGAATGCATATCCTACCCAGGAGCACATGTGCTTTTTAGATGGCAGATCGTCATCTGGTGGAACAGAAATCAACTAAACATTTATTTAGCCTGTTCCCTGATATTTGGCCAACCTTTTTGGTTGAAAAATCAAGAAAAGTCATCGTTGAACGCGTTTCACGCTGTTGGCGCTCGTCAGCGTTTTTCTTTTTTCTCACAAAGAATCATATGCGTCAAAAATAGTTTATATTTCTTATAATAGATGGCGCGCTAACGCATCCTATTAATATTGGCCGAAATATTGGCAAATAAATATTTTATTCAATCCAATATATGCCTTTTTACTATATAATGATTTATTGATATGCGTATTTATTATTCCTGTTTTTGAGATTATACCAAGATAATTCACATATTTTGTATTTAAAAGAAATTAAAGAATTCTCACATCAAGAACTGGCTTTCTGGACATCTTCAGATGATAAAAAGGAAATATTAGATACTCCTGGAGAGGCAAAAAAGAGCTTCCAAAATTTTCTTGTCATTTATGATTTTCTTCCAATAATATTACAAACCTTCAATTTAAACTTTTACAATTTTATTGGGGATTTACTTTATATAAAAAAGACCAACAATGATATAAACTATTTTTCCCTTACTGAAAAATCAAAATTACATTTGATCAGCCAAAGGTTGTGTATATATTTTTATATGGAGTGTTGAAAAAACAACTCATCAAATCTGATTTCGAAAGAAAATAATGTTTTTATCACCCATTCTAGTAAATGAATATTTAAAAGAATATCAGAAATTCAAGCCTATGATTAATATTAAAGAAAAATAGATCAGAAAGAAGAGAAGAAGAGATTTTAAAGTAAAAATCAATAAATGAAAAACGAAATATTCAATGATTACGTTTTGAATATATTGCCTCGTGGACAATTAGTGAAGATCAACTTCGGGATGAGACAAAAATTTATTTCAGGCAAGAATAAACTATAAATGGTAAACAAAAGAAAAGTCACGAGGGAAATTTACAGAGTAGAAAAATATAAACATAAAAATGACCACCCTGTTGATATAAATAATAAAATTAATAAATACGTTGTTACAATTTTCTCTTTTGAAAAAGAAAAATATTCTACTAAATGCCCAATATTTGATGCTATTCAGATTGCGCTAACTTTATCAAACTTTAGTATCAAATAGCTATCACAGATAACAATCAGGTAATTTCAACCTAGACTTCTTCAAATAGGTTGAATGTTCTTTTGATAGCACTGGGTCTGCCATAACACAGAGAAAACAACATAAATGCTTCAACTCTTCTTTCTTATCTCCACACTTGGTGTAGTAGAATGCGTCTGCCTTTGTCATTAAGACTGGGAGTACTACTAAGTGGCAGGCCGACTTAGCTCCAAAAGAAATGGCCGCCTCTGACATGAGAAACAGACGCCATGTGCAGCCGCTCCCAACATGGAGTACAAACGCTGCTCATCCTATATCGCTGGATTAGGAGCCCTTACAGGCTACTATCAGCCGGGCCAGCTGAGCCCAGGTTTTTTTGATGGGCTTGTTACTGCTCCCCCTCCTACTTTTTCATCCTGGCTTGGGACCGGCAAGGGCGGAGTTTGTCGACTCTTAATGTATTCTGGTCACTTTTCTATTTAATAATCTCTACTAAGGAGGTTCAAACTTTAATTACATTCCCTGATTCTATGATACTCACACATTGGTACTTTATCGTTCTTATTAAAGCTTGATTTAAGAATAAAAAGCCAATCAGAAGTGTTGGAAGATAACGCATAATATGGATTGGAGAAACTGATTGGTCAAATTGACACAGAATAATATGACGTCAGTTGAGAATCTTTTAACCAAATCTGAGAATGTATACATTTGATGAATATGTTTATAATTAGACATCTTTTCTCAACATAATCTTCACATATTGTTCTAGTAAAACATATTCCTTGCGTAGTGTTACAAATATTTTAAGAAACCACGAATTGAGCATAGGTTATTCAAAGTTAGGATCAGACATGACGTAGCCACGCAATAATATTTGAAATGAAGGCGATAAAAACGTGGTGATTTTCTTTTATTGGTGAAAATACAAGCTTTCAGGCAAGAATTCTCTTCTTCAGGTTACAACTTGGAAATATTTTAAAACTATGAATATGAAAGATAGCCCAATACAGTAGGTAAATAGTTCAGCTGGGGGGATTGGCGAGGTAAAACACGGAGTATTGGGGTGGGAGGTCGATTTTTCGGTTAAAACTGGGCGTGCAGTGCGAGACCAAAGATTCAAGGACTAGGCCTAGGACATACGCACCAATGACCGCAAGTCTCTCTTATGCCAACACATCACAGAATTTCGCCACTCGTTCAATTTGGACAGCGCTGTATGCGTTTACAAGGGCGCCGAGAACAAGTGTCAGCGCCTAGTCCTCGAATCTTTGGTCTCGCACTGCACGCCCAGTTTTAACTGAAAAATCGACCTCCCACCCCAATTATCCGTTTTTACCTCGCCAATCACCCCAGCTGAACTATTTACCTACTGTATTCGGCTATCTTTCATATTCATAGTTTTAAAATATTTCCAAGTTGTAACCTGAAGAAGGGCATTCTTGCCTGAAAGCTTGTATTTTTACCATTAAAAGAAAATCACCACGTTTTTATCGCCTTCATATTAAATAGGTTATTCAGTTACACGTAGAAAGTTGGTTTCTTATTTTTCCGACTACAGTCGTTCCAAATGGTGGTTGGGTGCGGGGTGATGGTTGTTTTAGTTGAGAGATAGAGAGGGTCACGTGATATTAGTTCTATTTTGGAAGAAACCGTTTTCAATAAATTTGAAATTATTGGGCACCAAGATAATTGTTGCTAAGAAGAGACAAATGGTAAAAGCGATGAGTTTCTTTATTGAAGAGGTGTTAGCTTGGGAAGCCTTCAGACAATAACGCCGTTACACAGATTGTATCGCAAATATAAGAAATTAGAAGAGAAATGAATGAAATATAAATACCCTGACCAGGAGAACATGTACTTTTCAGAAGGCAGAGCGCCATCTGGTGGAACAGAAATAAACTAAACATTGATTTAGCCTTTTCCCTGATATTTGGCCAACCCAATTTCTTGATAAATTAAGAAAGCCACCCACGAATGCGTTTTGCGCTGTTGGCGCTCGTCAACATGGAATAGGTTGTACCACTGCGACCTTGAGAAACCAAGAAATCGGAATTTTAGGGTCAAACTTGCGTAAATACGCTTTACACATGAAAAAATAATTGAAAAAAAATTTCTGTTGAAGGGCATGTTAGCCCAAATGCTCTAAAAATAAAAGAATTGTAAAAAGAAACCAAGCCTCAGATTCCTTATTAATTTTTTCAAAGTGTAAAAGCAGGAAGGAATATTTGTTAAAAATTGTTGTAGAATGCACGTAATGCTGAAATGTTGAATGTGGTATATGTACATCGATGTATACTGCTAATGGAGAAGAATGAAGGACTCCATTCTCCAATAGCTTTTAAGAGAAATTCACTATTATTCATCAAGTTACGAGTTTCCATCAATGCAATCAACTATGTAGAGCGACATTTGACAATTATTCCGCATGTGTTTCTTTTGAACGAAAAATTTAAATTTATTTTAAAGAGAAATAACGATTATTTTTAGCCTTAGGGATGAAGTATGAAAGGAGGAATTGTGAAGAGTAATAATAAACGTGAAAATAAAAGTGACCAGGGATGGGAATCGACCTTATCATATTGTATAAAAATCACTATATATAATATTTACGAACGGAAAAATATGTCCAAATTGCCAAGTGGACATGGCATCTGCCCGGTATGCGGAACACTGTGGTTTCGATTCCTATCCCTGGACACTTTTATTTTTCCGTTTATTACAACTCTTCACAATTCATCCTTTCATACTTCATCCCTAAGGTAAGGAATAATCATTATTTTTCCTTAAAATAAATTTCGATTTTTTGTTCAAAAGAAACACATGCGGGATATTTTCAAATGTCGTTCTACAATCATAGGCCGCATTAAGGAATCAACTATATATTTAGAACAAAATAATAAAGCCTCCGAGGTTGCGTTTCTTTCTTTAACACGTTTAATAAAACTCAAGCTTTCGAGTATGGTGGCCCTTCTACAGGAGTAACGCAAATGGTCTTTTTTTTTTAATTTGGATACTTTCGAGGGTGCTTCACCTGCCCAAGTCAGCAACATCCAAAAGGCCTACAAGTCATCACTAAGTCGCCTGAAAAGAACCAACCAAATCACCTCCGCACAATTCCAAAGCTATACTTCAAATCCCTCCAACACTCCTTATATTTATGGCCTCCCGAAGGTACACAAACCGGACATCCCTCTTAGACCAATTGTTGCATATCATCTTTCCCCTGCAGCACACCTGGCTAGATACCTTTCAGATGTCCTAAAACCGTTGATCAAGACATATAACTCCCATTCTATTCAAGACTCAAGCGACTTTATTCACAAATTAAAATAAATAGATAACTTAGAAAACTACTCCATCTGCACATATGATTAAAATCCCTCTTTTTGTGTCTCCCCCACGACCTCATCATCAAATAACTCAGCAAACTCCTGGCATCTTCCGATCTCTCCCATACTCACAGTTACACCATCACAGACCTATTCCGAATATGCTTAAATATGAACACCCTTGAATTTGACGGTCATTACTACCTACAGAAGAGAGGTTCCCCCATGGGTAGCCCTTTATCAAACATAGCAGCTGAACTCGTAATGTCTGGCCTAGACTCCTGGATCACGAACCGTGATGACCTAGGAATTAAATTATGGGTAAGATATGTCGATGACATATTTTGCATGTATCCCAACGCTAATAACTCTCTCATCACAGATGCCCTCAACTCATATCACGAATACCTAAAGTTCACCCAAAACCAGGACAAGAATGGTGTCATCCCGTTTCTGGATGTGCTTGTCATTAATACCGGCAGCAGCATTGAAACCACGGTATACTACAAACCAGAATTTAACCCCACGTATATTCACTACGGTTCTCATGCACCTGCATCTCATAAGATCACAACTATCAAAACACTAACAAAAAGGATCTCCACTCATTGTTCTCTAGAAATCTTTAGGACGGTCGAAAGAAATAACGTTTATCGTAACCTTTCGTCTTTCGGTTACCCTATAGATTTTATCCGGCGCCATACGTACCAACAACGTACATATGCAACCCCAACCGTTTACAAATCGACTTGCGTTCTCCCGTATTCCGAAACCAACGTCGATATTGCCTGTTTCTTGAGAAAATACGGTGTTCGTACGTATTTTAGTAATTCACCTTCCGTCGAACTCAAACTCCGGCATCCCATCACAAAAAGTTCTAAAAAGCAGGACACACTATCCGCCCCTAACGCAGTGTACAAAATTAAATGCTCTAATTGCGAACTACATTATGTTGGTGAAACCGGCAGAACCATTGAAATCAGGACTAAAGAACACAATAGAAACATCATGAACAAAGACAGCCGTTCCCAGATTTATCAGCACATGGCAGAAACACAGCATTCATTTGACTTCACAGACACCCAATGTATTTACAGTAACATACGCGGAAAATATCAACGACTGGTCCTGGAGGCTTTGGTTTCCAATAAAATTCCGAGCCTCAATAGAAAAATTTAACTACCCCCGCAGTACATAGCTTTTTGTAATAGCATGGATCCCGCATAAGGAATTTTAACCTCAAGTGTTTTCCCGATTTACATATTTTATTTATTTTAAGTTTTTTGTATATTTTATCTCTTTGCTTAACTTTGTTTTATCCCGTTTCATACATACTCTACTGTAAAAATATTCAAATCTTCCTTAATTGGGTATATACGTATATACCTCTCCGCACATTTCTTGGATTACCTGAAGAAAAGCGTTTTGCTTGAAAGCTTGTATTTTCAATAAAAAGAAACTCACCACGTTATATTTTCGTTTTATCTTTTAACTTTTAAAACGTGGCTAAAGTTTTTTTTTTTTTTTTTTTTTTGCGTTACTCCTGTAGAAGGGCCACCATACCCGAAAGCTTGAGTTTTATTAAACGTGTTAAAGAAAGAAACGCAACCTCGGAGGCTTTATTATTTTGTTCTAAAGATTTTATAGAGGTTATAATATCGGAATCAACTAAATAGAAATTCTGAAACCTTATTTTGAACGATAATTTAAAAGAGAATTTATTTGATATTCAACATTCACACTCTTAAAATCGTAAAATTTTCATCTACGATAGGATGAAAAATAAATTAGGCATAAATAGAATTTGTACTTGAAATATAGATGAAAATAATATTATAATTGAACTAAATAAATATAAAAATGAAAGGATTTAAAAGCACGAGTGTTTCTTTTATACATAATACAAACTTCTACTATCCTTACTGCGATGAAAAAATATATTAGGAGGGCTTGGCTCATCAGTGGTGAGCTCTCCCAGCGGTTTCGCCAATTTAATACACCAGACCGCTTCTCAGAGCTCTAATACTGTATTGGACGATTCTGCTTATATACGCATCACTGAAGGAAGGAATCTCAGAAATGGTTTTCAAGAAAACTATGGACATAAGCTTATAGGACAGTAGAATTACATTCAAATACCACTGATGAGCCAAGCCCTCCTAATAAATTTTTTCATCGCAGTAAGAACAGTAGAAGTTTGTATTTTGTATAAAAGAAACACTCGTTATTTTAAATCCTTTCATTTTATATGTATAGCTAGCGCGTTATTGCTTTGTGTTAAATATTAAAATATTTGCAGAGTTTCTTCATTCAGATATTGGGAGGCAAGCTTTCACTCAGTCGCTCTTCATCAGGCCACTGGCTCCGCTAAGGCGTGCAACACACATATAATAGAGATTCATATATTATATATATGTTGCACGCCTTTGCGGATCCAGTGGCCTCTTGAAGAGCGACCGAGTGAAAGCTTGCCTCCCAATATCTAAATGAAGCAACTCTGAAAATATTTTTATATTTATTTATTTCAATTATAAACAGAATTTTTCTACTTGGAATTATACTGTTTTAAATTTAGCTACCAATGTACATGCGTATGTCATTTATTTCAACAGACTTTATAATTTTAAAGGACATTTTATACAAGATTTTGTGGAAAATGACTAATCACCTAAATTGTCTATTGTTAACCAAAGACAGAAAAAATATTGAGTGCGATGTCTTAATATTAGGGTCCTTGATCGATTACAAAGTTAAATTTTTCTAAGAAATAGTTACAAAAGTCTATCAATTATAATCGAAGATTGGAGGTTTTTCTACGGATATATGTACATGATTGATCATTTGTTTTAATTAATTCATCTACCTTTCCTTTTTCTTATTTCCCAAGCACCGTATATATAGAACTAAACACCCTATATAAATTCTCAAACTCCATTCAGTGAACATATCCTATGTGAGACAATCTCCTATGAGTGCCCATCTCTCATGAGGGACCATCTTCTATGAGGGACATCTCTTATGGAAGACCATCTCTTACATATGAGACTATCTTACATGAATGACCATCTCTTATGTGAGACTAAATATTCCATGAGTAACTATCCCTTATGATTGACCATCCTCTATTTGAGACCTAACCCATGGGTAACCATCTCGTATGAGAGACCATCTCCTATGAGTCTTTATCTCCCATGGGTGACCATCTCCTATGATAGACTATCTTCCATGGGTGACCATCTCCTATGAGAGACCATCTAACCTTGGTGACCATCTCCAATGAGAGACTATCTTCCATGGGTGACCATCTCCTATGTGAGACTATCTATAATGGGTGACCATCTCTTATGAGAGACCATCTCCTATAAGAGACTATCACCAATAGATAACACATCTCTTATGAACAGCAATCTCTCATGACTGACCATCTACCATGATGGACCTTTTCGCATTACATAATTCAATTATGCACGACTCCCAGTAGATACAAGACATATATATGCTTTTAAGGGTGGGGGACGATTTATCATGGGAGATTATACACTCTAATGTAAATTTATAAAATTTATATTCATTTGTACTGAGAAAATTAACTCTTCTTATGAGAATTTTCATTAATTCTGTTATAAGATAGAATGCAAATTAACGCACTTTTGCATATTAACATTTATAATTTATTGCTTCCAACCTTTTATGTGTTTTTTGTTTATTGAGACTACATTTAAATTTTAATTGTCGATTCTGGTTTGGCTCAGGAGTTTTGAATTGTAAAATGAAAATAAGAGATATTGTGTGTGTGCTATTTTACATTTATATGTAAACTACATCTAAATATAATTATCTTAGAAAAACGTTGGCTTTATTATTATTCGGTTTTCCAGGACATCTCTCCACGTATTATCCACACAATGAGGTTTTTATTTTCACAATTTAAATGTAAATTAAATATTTCTCTAACAAAGGAGAGGCGTCAGATTTTTAATTCTAAATCAATAGTTCTGTTTTGAGGAAGAGTCGTGTTTGTTCTCTTAGGTAATTTCCATTCAAATATTAGATTCTATTGTGGGAAATTAACATGTTGGTAAGCTAACTAAATTGGCTAAGATGAAAATAATATTGGTAAAAGCTCTGTAACTCTTAGACTAGCGTTTCCTAAGAGAGTGTCGTTAGAAATGTCCTTTGTTGTAGCGTTCCTTACCTCTTTTTCCAAATTTTGGATACCGGAAAATTGTATCTAACATATTGTAATATGATTAATCCTATCCTTACTATTCTCCCTACATCCGAGAGGTGTTTTCCATCATCGGCCGGACCTGCAGTCCTGGATCTTTCCAGTTGGTCTCGAGGACCACGACATCACCATCTCCTCAGCGGCGAAACACGCGATCTACCTTTCTTCGTAGATCACGAAATGCGTGGTGTTGTTAGAGACCCGCTGGCGATTCTCCATCAAACTCTGCAGCGGGATTAGTGTGTTCATTTGGGTTGAGTTAAAAAGATAACCCTTTTTATATCATCCAATTTAAAAACAGGAAAGTACAAAAATATTATAAACTTCTTGTTTACAATTTACCAGTTAGAAGAGCAAAATCACAGAGTTTTCAAATCCTTTTTGGTCATTTATATATATATATTCACAATTGCCCCCAGTAAATGACACAAAATGATGATTGATGAAGACCATACATTGCCTTTTTGAGCTTGCAAACCATGTTTTTATCACCCATTTCAAAAACTTCAGGTTGTAACATATATTGTTTTTCTTGGAGGTCACCATACAAATATGCTGTTTCAATATCATAATTTTTAAAATAATAATTTTGCATTGCAGCATAACAAAGTAATATTCTGAGTGTATCATGACTTATAACTGGTGAAAATGTTTGATAGTAATCAATTCCATATTTTTGAGAATAACCAGCTGCAACCAATCTGGATTTGTATCTTTTTCCTATTATGGGGTCATTTTTAATGGTAAAAATCCATTTGCTTTTGATTGGTTTTGTTCCTCTAGGAAGTGGTTCAATGTCCCATACATGGTGTTCTAATAAAGAATTTGTTTTTTTCATGACTTCTCTCCATTTACTTGCTTGTGGGCATTCAATTGCTTTTTTATAAGTTTTTAGTATATGATTTTGATACTGAGTCATTAATAGAGCATCATTCGGGGCTTGAATAATTGAATTTTCTTCATATTCTTCTTCACTCAAACTTGGTTCATAATAGAAGCCTGATCTATGTGTGTGTCTAAAGTTGTATCTTGTATTTGATGCTGGATTCTGAATTTCAACAGAGGATTCTTCATCTCCTGATGGTGAATTTGTTTCTTCTTCTGCAGGTCCATCTATCTTGATGATTGAGTAATCTGTGCTGTCTTGTTCATTAGAAGTTAATAGTTCTGCACCTTGTTGATTTTCTAAAAAGTAAACATCTCTTGTTTCTGTAATTGTAAAATTTTCTGGGTTGCAAATTCTATATGCTTTTCTGCATGAAGAATATCCCTCAAAAATGCCTGTTTTAGTAATTTTTTCAAATTTAGATCTTCTATGTTTAGGTGTCCAGAATTCTACTTTGCATCCAAAAACCTTTAAATGAGAGACTGTAGGTTTTCTTCCAGTGAACATTTCTTCTGGAGTCTTGTTAGTATTATGGTAAGAAGGAGTTCTGTTTTTTAAGGTATGTATAGGTATTCATAGCTTCAGCCCAAATTTTTATTGGTAATCCAGATTCTATTAATAGGGCTCTTGTTCCTTCTATTAGGCTTCTGTTAGCCCTTTCACATCTTCCATTTTGAGCAGGGGGAAAAAGGTAGTCCTTTGATGTTCTATTCCTTTCCTTTTCAGATAGAATTCCAATTCTTGGTTGTTGAATTCAGTACCATTATCACTCCTGAATTTTTTAATCATTTTATTGGTGGTGTTCTCTATATATTCTATAAATTCTTTAAGTATTTCTTGAGTTTCTGATTTTGCTTTTAAGAATCGAGTGAATAATTTCCTTGAATAGTCATCTACTATAGTAAGAATAAATCTTGCTTTACCAATAGATTCTTCTTTTATGGGCCCAATTAAATCAATATGCAAAAGTTCTAATGATTGTGAGGTTTGAATTTTTTCAATTCTTTTAAAAGGCTTTCTTGAATATTTAGATTTAATACATGTAATGCAATCATTTAAGTCCTCTTTAGATATGCAATCAAATTTGTATACTAAGTTTTTGTTTTTCATTATAGTCATGTAATTTTCATTAGGGTGGACCAATCTTTTAAGCCAAATATCCCAATTAACTTTGAAGACTTTATCTTCTTCATCCCTTGAACCAAAGGAGTTTATTATATAAAAATCATCAATTTTTGGAGCTTCCAATATGACTTGATCCTTGAAATCTATTATAGAGTACATTTGTCTTTGATAAAAATTATTCTTTGGTAGTCTTGTACTAATTTTCCTACAGACAACAAATTTCCTTTGATTTGTGGAACAAATAGTACATATTTGAAGATAAGTAAATTTTCTTCTTTTGTTTTGATTTTCACATTTCCTATAGCTTTGGATTCAATTTGAGTGTCATCAGCAAGGATTATTTTCTTTTCCTTTTTTTTCTGAATTTTTTAAAAGTTCAAAACAGGATGTCATATTGCTTGTAGCACCACTAAAAATTATCCATTCCTGTTCACTCTTTCTTGATTTTTGACTATCAGACAATTTGCTGCCTTTTCATTATGTGAATTTCCAGTTTGTTTCTGCTGATTTCCAAATTTTGTTTTATAGCCACTTGTGCTGGGTTTGTTAAGATCTTCTCTTCTATTATTATTGCCTTTATTTTTTGGATTATGCCAGCAGTCATTAGCTTTGTGTCCTATTTTGTTACAGATATAACACTCAGGTTTATATTTGAATTTATTTTTTGGATAAAATTTCTTTGATTCACTTTGTGATGCTTTATATGCAGATGAGGATGAAAAATCATTCTCATGGTACCTTTCTTGATACAGGGAAAACTGTGTTTTAATATCTGAAAGTGTAGGATTATTCATAGTATTTATTTGCATGGCAATAATATTGTATTTTTGTGGCAGGCCTTTAATTAACGAATAGATAAATTCTTCATCATCTATGGTGGCTCCCATAATTCTGGCATTTTCTAATAATTTTTCTGATCTATGAAGGTAGTCTTTCCAACTTTCTTCAGGATACATCCGAAGACGAGAAACATTATTCCGTGCCTCAATACTTTTATTTTTAATGTCTTCTTCATATCTTTTGGTTAAAAATGCCCATATTTGTTTTGATGTTTTGCATGTGAGAATTAATGAAACCTGAGAATCTGTTATGACACAAGTTATAATACCTTTTGCTTGTGAGTCTTTTATTTTCCATTTTTGTCTTTCTGATTCTTCTCCTGGAGGATCTTCAATCAAATAATTGATCAAATCTTTGCTTTCTTAAATCTATTCAACCCTATATTTCCAACTTGGAAAATTATCACCATCAAATTTTGCAATTGGTATTTCGTTCATTTTATTTTCCAACAATTTTTAGTTTATATTGAATATTAAAAAGAAAAAACAAAATTTTGTTGAAGATTTTCTCTAGACAACAAAATTTATTTTGCTTTACGCATAAATACCGATTAGTCTTAAGTCTTTTACTATTATTTCCTTTCATTACAATATTCAAAAAACCACGGACTGCTACCATTTGTGTTAATTTGGGTTGAGTTAAAAAGATAACCCTTTTTATATCATTATTTTAATATAAGATCCAATTTAAAAACAGGAAAGTACAAAAATATTATAAACACTTCTTGTTTACAATTTACCAGTTAGAAGAGCAAAATCACAGAGTTGTCAAATCATTTTTGGTCATTTATATATATATATATTCACAATTAGAGGGGTCATATTCATTGTACATAGTGGTATGCATATATTTATAATTAGCTTTTTAATATAGTGCAGATTGTGTAATTTTGAGAGTATTGGCAAGATTTCAATAAAATTATTTTAATTGTCATTGTCCTTTCTATATGAAAAGCTAACCGAGGGGACCAAGATTCCAGGGTGAAGTTGGGGAAAGATGATGGACTCCAGCTACGGGGGGATGGCCCACGTGGGAGGTGGGACAGGCACCGAGACGGTATTCCAGTGTGGGTGTCTGATATCTGTGGTGACAGAAGACGGGGCAAGTTGTCTCCGGGAGTGCGGCCGTGTGGATAATCCTGGAAGAGGGTGCCAAGAGAAGCTTGCCCGACCTGGACTTGAACCGGCTGTTGGCGAGGAATGTCATTATCTTCTAAAGAAACTTATAAATGTAGAATTCTTTCTTGTGGTGGAGCTATAATATCTATAACAGATAATAATGATTCAAACTTTTATCTATGAGAATTAAATTAGTCTTTTCTAAATTTGATTTTGATTATTTCAGATTTATCTATTTATATTCAGATAAAAAGCACTGGGAGAAAATAGGATAACGCTTGGGAGCCATTCTACTATAAATATATAATAAAGTTATATAGAAATATAATTAATGCAATGAAAAAGAAAAATACATCTCCTTATCGTACAACTGAAAGTTGCTGATGGCATGCGCCATCTATCGGAATAAATATGAACTATTCTCATTGATTTTTAATTATTCCAGAATTGGCAAAACACCCATTCTTGATTAATTAAGAAAAGCTGACCACAAACGCGTTTTGGGCTATTGGCCCCAACGTGGTGCAAGCTGTACCTCAATGACCAAAAAACTGGTCATTCAGGCATCCTGAAAAATCAAGAAACTTTCAGTTGCACGATAAGGAGATGCCTTTTTCTTTTTCATAGTTTATGCACCTTATCCCAGTACAATATCATATTTGTGATATTCTTTCACAATTAGTGCAATATATAATTTTATGCATGATTTCACAAACTCTTTTAAATGGTATGGCATAGACTCACAGATATTATAAAACCGCCATAGCTCGTTTATGTCTTGTATATCAATATCCACATTCTAAGTTGAGATATACAAACCAAAAACAGTTCATTTAATCTAAATAGTTTAAACTATAATTTAATAGATTTAGTGAGAAGTATAGAAATCTACAGAATTCAAACAATCAATCCAAGATGGCGTCAGATCTGTCTTCGTTAAGAAGATTGTCTTCCGCTGCGCTCTATGCTAATGTAAGCGACCAACTGGATTGAATTGCTAAACTTCCTTCAATTCCATCCGCCACTCGGATTGGATGATCCTCACGCAATTTTCTCCAAGTTTTATCAACTTTTAGATGTCTTCGGAATAACTTCGAATGTGTTTTTCTCTTACTTAAATATCTCTGGTATATATAGCACGTTTAACTTTTGAACTATTTGTAATATAATTAATATTGAATATTTTGAATATTTATCATATAATATATAAGATTTCTCTTTAATACGAATATAAAATTTAGAATTTAAACATTAATTTATTGTATTTCTTTTATAAATGGGTAGTTGACATTCTGCGGTCCAGGAACCTGGATTATAAATACAAGAACTTGTTAAAACTTTACACAAATAAATTTACTGGCAATGCGTTTTTTTTAAATATCATCAAATATTATTTCTACAGACATTACTGCAATGATATGAGTTATATCTCTCATTCAATAAATCATATCATTGCAGTAAGGTCTGTAGAGATAATATTTGATGATATTTAAAAGAAACACATTGTCAATAAATTTATTTGTGTAAAAATTCAACGATAGATAATTAAATTTATAAATTTAATTTACAATTACTTGTATATCTCTATATATTTGTTAATAAATAGCCCTTATACAAGGTTTGTTCAAAAGAGTACCCGTACTGTATATAAATTGACAAATATTCCAATTAAATCGGTGTTTCATATAAAATATATATTTTTTGCTTATCCCTAGTACACGTGGTACAGGCCATGATAATCATGGTGGATAGAAGTAGGCGACTGCTTTTACTGTAAGTGCACCACATGTCTACACATGTGAAAAGCAGTTCGACTTTGCACTTACAAATGTGACAGATTGGTTACTTGCCCTCGCTGGTGGGGTTGGACTCATATAAAACATAGAAACATCTAGTAAAACGATAAAAAGAAACAGCTACTTAAGTCGGTGTTTATTCCAGGAGATTTTATATGAGTATTAAAAAAACACAATTTACAGTAAAGGGCAGTAGAAATTGTTTAATTTTTAAAAGAATCAATAGGAGTCTATAATAGTATCGAATATTCATAAATATGTAAGAAATTCAAACCCAGATCAATATTAGAAAAATGTTGAATATATAAAAGAAGAAATTGATATTATAAGTGAAAATAATCGCTCAAATATTTTTATGAGATATTGATGAAAAGTATAATAATATAGGTTCTATTTTAATCAAATAATATACACCTATCCCCCGATTTACACGGTAGATACGTTCCTGAGAAAAACGTGTAAATCGGGGGATAGGTGTACACAGAAATAAAAATAAAATGCATTGACAGGTTAAAATATGTAGTCAGCACATAAGCTCGGGATTCCTCGTGAGATGTGTACACAGCGCATGTGTTTAATCACAGTAGCATTTAGTATAGTGCGATAAAAACAAAAAAAAAAACTTATTTGGAAAACCGTGTAAAAGCGAAAACGTGTAAAACAAGTACCATGTAAATCGGAGGATAGGTGTACTATAATATAATGTCTAAATATAAATTAGAATTGTCTAATTAAAAGTTAAAAACCTATATATAATATTTAATAAAATAATATTAAAATTCATCTGCGACATTTAAACGATTTTGACTGAATAACTAATCTTTGTTGTCTGAATTTATTGATTAAATTGTAGATTGATAAGAAATGTATCTGTATGTGAAATCTTAATTTTTTTAAATTTATATACAGGGTGATCCAAAAGTCCCGCACTATTTTAAAAATTAATAACTCCTCGAATATTTGCGCTAGAGCAATGCGGTAAACACCATTGTGTTCAGGATGCAATGGGATTTTTTATGGCAAATAATGAAAAATTCGAAATTGATTTTAGTTACAATTTTATTGGCCAGATGGCGCTCTACCAGAATCAGAGATTCAGCGGCCAAATTGTTTGATAAATTGAAAAATATAACTGATCGGCATGTATTTTTCCTTTTTGAATACCAGGAAAGAACCCTAATAATATCAAATAACAAATTAATAAAACACCACTTCGCCAAAAGTATGAAGAATTGGTTAACGATTTTCAAATACAATCAGAGATATGTAAAATAGGTAAATGCAAATTAAAACATGTAGCAAAAAGAAAATTGATATTTCAGATACGGTTTGTTTCCGAAGATAATAAATTTCTATTATTTTTAATTCAACTCTCACTCAGTATCGATTATATTTATTTTAATTCATTCGAAAAATATGTATCTATCTCTTATAATTTATTTTACTCTGGAATGCCGTTGTTGTTGTCGTGTCCAATAAAGAGCCTCAGATGTATCCCTGTATCTCCATCACAGCAGCAGCAATGTCCACTATCTTAGGTGTTTAAAGCTGCTGCTCAGGGTCTTTGTATTTACAATTAGAGAGGAGACAAAATGAATTAAATCTTTTTTCTAGATTTAATTCATTTTGTCTCCTCTCTAATTGTAAATACGCTGCTGTATCACCTCATAAGCATAAATAAAGGGTCTATGTCTAATTTTTGCAAGGCTGCGGCCATTGCTGGCTATAAGAATATGTGGGTAGGTGTAAGTTCCACACCAGGACAATTGTTGCATGCCCTATAGATGTTAGTTCCATCTTGCAGTATTATGTTAATTCCGGCCCCTCCATTACTCAGGGTAAGGTCTGAAGATCCATCTGTATATGCTGTTGAAGGGCGTGGCCTAGCAATTTTAATCAAGAATTTGTACTATGAGGACATAGCCGTTAATATTACAAACACATTAGACCTCGAAGCCCAAGGTATCAAAGTCTACCTCAATCGAAACAAAGTCATCCACATATACAATATGTATCACCCTCCAAACAATACATTTATTGACGATGGAACAATGGCTCAATTTCTTACAGACAACACTATTATTGAAGGTGACCTTAATGCCAAACATCAACTATGGGGATGTTCTACGCCAAACCCAAGAGGCAAAATACTATCAAACATATTTGACGACAATGCCTTCATGTGCTTAAATGATGGGAATCCTACCCATCATTCCTACAAGCTATAATACTGCGCAAGCCCTTGATATAGGTTTTTACTATCCTGACATTTTCCACAAATGCAAATAGAAAATATTAAAAAGTTTTGGAAGTGATCATTTGCCTAATTTGATAGAAATTAGCACCAAGACCAAAACTAGCTCAATTAAGAAAAATTCTGGAACTTCAAAAAGGCTAATATGATATCTTTCGAAAACACCATTATTAAAGCAGCCAAAGTTTCAATACCAAGAGGTAATATTAAGAAATGGATTCCAAATTATACACACCAGGCAAAAAATATTCAAAGACTTATAACTAAAAGAAATGAACTACAAAAAAGTGCACCCAAAACCAAAAATATTGTAGAACTGAACTGAACATTGTGATTGCAAAAATAAAAAAAGATTATGCGTAAATGTGAAAAGGGAAAAATGGAAACAAACTTGTGAAAACCTGAACCCAAGAAACCCAAATACAAAACTTTGGAATTGGGCAAAACAAATTGACAGAGTCCAGCCACAAACTGAAAACACAAATATGATTAAGAATACAGATGGTACACCAGCAACTAATGACAAAATTGCTGCCAATCTTTTAGGTAATTCATATCAAATAAGTAGTAAAATCAAGGTTGAAAAAAGGCCCGAAAGATTATTCATGACTGTAAAAAATGTCACCAGCACTCATAATATTTTCCATGAAAAAAATCAATATGAAAGAGCTAGCTTATGCATTAGAAAACACTGACCTAAACAAGACTCCTGGGCCAGATGGAATCCATGGCCGAAATACATCAAATTTGGGCAAAATTGGCAAAGAAAGACTTCTTAATATTTTCAATAACTCCTGGAAAACTGGAAAATTGCCTCAAGACTGTAAAAATGCAACAATAATTCCCATTAAAAAACTTGACAAATCTGCTGATGACCCAAAAAACTACCGACCTATCTCCCTAACAAATATTTGCTGCAAATTAATGGAAAAAATTATACTCAGACGACTCACCTACCACCCCGACACAAGAAATCTCTTACCAGAAGAGCAATATGGATTTAGGAAAGGACATGGGACAATAGATAAACTCTTATTTTTCACACAAAAGGTAAAAGGTGCACAAACGAAAAACCAACTAACCACACCATAGGTGCTTTTTAGACCTTACACAAGCTTTTGATAAGGTATGTAAAAACAAGTTAATTACAAAATTATACAAACATTTCAAAATTGATGGAAAAGCTATCACTTGGATAAATGATTCTCTTAAAAATATATAAATCAGGATCAAATATAATGGCACTCTATCTAAAACCTTCAAATTGTACCAAGGATTACCACAAGGATCAGTCCTTAGCCCAACTCTCTTCACCCTATTTATTGCAGGCATAGAAAAATAAATTTCACATAAAACCAATATTGGACTTTTCGCTGATGACATTATAGTAGAAGTGCCATACAACACTTGAGTCACACAGGGGAACTTAGAGACAAAGTAAGCAGGAACATAATTGGTTATCTCCAAAAACTCTCAATACCTCAAAAATTCACCTTCAATGGATACTCCTACATGTTAGCATTGAAGGCAATGAAGCTGCTGATGCGCTAGCGAAAAAAAGGCACTAAAGAACCCTTGCTACAGAAAAATGAACTTACTTTTAAAAAATTAGAAATAGAAGCTAAAATAAACAAGAACTGGAGGATCCCACTTAAGCACAGTTGGTATATCCTAGAAGCAGATGGCCACCCAGACCTTTCGGTCCACAAGCCGGCATGCGAAGCATGCCTTCGCTGCTATTCTGTTCAACTCATAAGCCAAGTAACGGCATCCAAGCTAGTGATTGGACATCGTACCTTGAAACACCACCTCCCAGACAACGTGTCTGGAAGGATTTCTATACCGGTGGCCTTTAATCACAGCAAAATAGGAAACTATCTACTGTGTCCAGCAGGGACCGCGGGGAGGCAGACCCCGGTCGACTCTGTTCACTCACAGCTGAGGAAAAGCTCAGCTGCCACGTCGTGGGCTTTCTCAAGAAGCTTGTTGTGATTTCTCAGCAGCTCACTCTCGATCGCGCCCCTCGCGATATATACACTATGTACAATGAATATGGCGCCTCTTCCAGCGCTGCAGAGTTTGTGGAGAATCGCCAGTGGGTCTCCAGCGACACCACGCATTTTGCGATCTACGATGAATACGTAGATCGCGTACTTTGCCGCTTAGGAGATAGTGATGGCGTGGTCCTCGAGACCAACTTGAAAGATACAGGACTGCAGTATCACACCTAGGTATTATGGATTTCTAATTTTATCAATCATTTGTTTGTTTATGCTTATTTTTTGTTTTTTATATTTATGCCTTTTTCCCTGTGAGTGGAGATGACGCATAGGTTTGGTTTTATTGGGTTTATGGTCATTTGGAGTTCCATTGCCCACTTCTCCAGTCCTCTCATTGATGTGTTCAGTATTTTTTACGATTTTTCTATGCTGCTACTTGTGTGCCATATGGCTATATCATCTGCATAACAGACAACCTTTGTGTCTTCAGTGAGGTAAGGATAGATGTCGTTGATATATAGCAGATAGAGTAGAGGACTGAGCACAGATCCCTGAGTTACACCAGCCCATGTTCTTCCTTCCTTGGAAAATTCTCCATTGACCCGAACCTTTAACCTTCTTCCCCTTAAGAAGTCTGCAATCCAGATTAAGGTTTTTCTCTTACTCCGATGTTGTGCAGCTTTTCACGTAATTTCTCCCTCCACACTCGATCAAAAGCTGAGGTCATATCAAGGAATATAGCCGTGGTCTTCTTTGGCGGTTTTTCCTGGAAAGAATCTATTATTGATTGACAGAAGTAAAACAGTTGATCAGTCGTACAGTGCTGCGATCTATAGGCAGTTTGGTAGAGGTTTATTTTATTATTGTTAGTGAGCCAGACTATGACCCTAGAGTGGATAATTCGTTCTGGTATTTTACAAAGTTTGCTGGTGAGAGCAATTGGCCGATAGTTCTTGTATTCCTTGGCATCTTTGTTTGGCTTCAGTATTGGCACTATAATTGATATCTTCCAATTCTTTGGTAGTTTACCAGTTTGCCATGAAATGTTCAGTATTCGTAGGAGTTGATTATTAGCATTGTCTTCAAAGTGTTTGATCATTTAACCAAAGATTAGATTATCTCTTGGTGACCTCTTGGATTTTTTTATTGATAAGTTTAGCTCATTCAGTGTGAAGTCTCTCGAGAAAATATCTTGTTGATGGAAGTTTCTTGCTTGTTTAACTAACTGGTTTATATTATTTTTAGAGTCCTGTCTTCTTTCGTATAGTTGAGTATGGAAGTGCTTGAAAGATATTCAGCAATTATGTCAGCCATCTGTTTGTTCTCGTTCGCGCTGTTCTATTCATATCGGTTAGAGTATTGGAGGATTGTTGTTGGTGTTGATTGTTCTCTAACACTCTAATCATATTCCAGTGTTGGCTGTCCTTTCTTGGATCCATTTTTTCGCAGAATTCTGCCATTTTTCTTGTTTGCATATCCAAATTTCTTGTTCTATTTTGTGACTAATTTCAATGAGTTCTTTCTGTTTTCTTCTGTTTTATTTTTTAAAGAAATTCATTGATATTGTCTCTCTCTCTGAAATCACTGCCTCGATGTTGTGGTCCTTCCAGTAAGGTATCCACAGGTCTTTACGTCTACCTCTAGGTATCGATGCTTTTGCAGATTTTGAAATGTTCGAAGAGAAATTTTCCAAGTTTTTGTCAAGCGTTCTGTAATTCAATTTTTCGTTGCACAGTTCTTCAAGCTTTTCTGTGAATTTTTTTTCAAGTAGGCTTTCCTAAAGTTCCATGTTCTTTTATTCTAATGGACGTTCTCAATTTTGAAGTTTAGGGTTGTTAAAATTGGTCTGTGGTCACTGATTGCACCTCTCATGATTTTCCATTGTGTTGTGGGTGCGATGTTGTAATTTATCGCTGTAATGTCTATTGCGGCTTCTGTGCCTGTGGACTTAGATAGGTGTTCTCTTCGTTATTTAACGGTGTAAGGTCGAGGTCTGTTAGCATGTCCTCAACCTGCTGACTTTTGTTATCCAGGACAGGTGATCCCCAAATTGAACTTTTTGCGTTAAATTCGCCGAGTATGATTGTGATATCCGAAGACGCTTCACTTAATGTCTCTATTGTGTGTACCCATACAAAATTCAAAGATTTCACGAGCTGAAAGTTGGCGATTTTGAGATGCGTCAAGAATTCGCTGCATGGGTTTTCCGGCGAATTGATATTGATGAAAACTGGCTGTCGAATGTTCTGTGGACAGATGATGCTCTCTTTTCTCTAAACGGAGAATTTATCATTCAAAACAGCCGCATTTGTGCAACAGACAACCCTAGGATTTTTACAGAAATGCCACTTTACCAGCCTAGAGTTAGAGTTTTGTGTGGGTTCACTTCTTTTATTATTGGGCCATTTTTCTTTGAAAAATCAATGAAAGAACTTTTAAAACCGTTTTTGTAACTGATGAACGTTATGTCCAACTTTTGAGAGAAAAGGGTATTCCCATATTGCAGGGCAAAAGCACTAAGCGAAATAACATTCATGAAAGATGGACGACCTCCTCATATCTCCCGAGGTGCCAAACAATTGCTGAAGGATACGTTCTGTGAAAATCGTGTGATAAATCGCCACTTTATATACCAGTGGCCTCCAAGATCACCAGACTTGACGCCTTGCGATTTTTGTTTATGGGGGTACATTAAATCGTGTGTTTATCGATGCTGGCCTACCACATTGGCCATGTTAAAGGCTTCTATCAGATGGCACGTTTTATCAATTTCAACAGATATGTTATTTAATGCTGTCCATTCTGTCATTTATCGTCTGCAGGCGGTGATTGAGAATGAAGGGTGCCACATTGAGCAAGGATTGTGACCTAATACAAGAGAGAAGGCAGTTACCTCATGTGTTATATAAGCCGCCATGTATTATATTATCTACCAATATTTTGCAGCTCTTTGTGTTGGGATATGGGGATAATAAATGCTGTCCTCACATCTTGACTATCTTTTTTTATTTGTGAACAGTAATATTTTGTTTGTCATTTGCTCACATATTATGTCGTGCAAACCAGAGTGTTATAACTTCTTGAATAACACTGGTACACACAATTTTTCCCCTTATGTTTAGTTTTCGCTTTTCGCTCATTAGAAGAAATAGCATAAGGAATATTTTCTGTATACCAATAACTTTAGAAATTTTGTGAAAAAAAATAATACAAAATGATTTTACTACCACGTTTTTCAACGCAAAAGGTCGATTTAAAAATTATTTTTATTTGAGGGGAAACATTTTTTAAAATTGTGTACAGTATAATAAACAGTGATAACATTTGACAAGCCCATAGGATATTTGGAATAAAGTACGACAAATATATTTTGTCACTCCTCTCTATATTTCATTTGTTGGATCATGACAAATATCCAGTTAAATAGTCAAGGGTCTCCAATTAGTCAAGAAACTACACATTTCTTATAGCAAGAAATCCTATTAGTAGTGCCATCATGATTTTTGGTACTATATTAACATATCAAAAATTCGTGTATTGATATCAGCAGTATTTTTCAAACATTCAATCTATTTCACAAAACCCCATATAAAATATAAATATTTTTGCTACATGTTTTAATTTGCATTTGCCTATTTTACATATCTCTGATTGTATTTGAAAATCGTTAACCAATTCTTCATACTTTTGGCGAAGTGGTGTTTTATTAATTTGTTATTTGATATTATTAGGGTTCTTTCCTGGTATTCAAAAAGGAAAAATACGTGTCGTTCAATTATATTTTTCAATTTATCAAACAATTTGGCCGCTGAATATCTGAATCTGGTAGAGCGCCATCTGGTGAATAAAATTGTAACGAAAATCAATTTCGAATTTTTCATTATTTGCCATAAAAAATCCCATTGCATCCTGAACACAATGGTGTTTACCGCATTGCTCTAACGCATATATTCGCGGAGTTATTAATTTTTAAAGTTGTGCGGGACTTTTGGATCACCCTGTATTTATAAACATTCCTAATAAATCTACAGGCTCCCAAGTACCTGAGTTATCTAAAAATTATAAGCATAGTTGTTACATTCAATCAACTATATTTAATAAGAAAATTTGAAAATTAAAAAGGCATATCTTGACCAGGAGCACATGTGCTTTACAGATGGCAGAATATGCTCCTGGTCAGGATAGGCCTTTTTCATTTTTAATATCAACATCTGACCTTTTTTATTTTTTTTCTATGATTTTTTCATAATAATAAATATAGTTTACAGGTAATTCCTAAAGATAATCTACATTCTGTATGAATAAATGAAATATATTTGAGGAAATTGTTAGCAGTCCCTATACCACGAAGTTCTTCGATTGTTTCACGCCTCATGTATTTCCCACCTTTAGTGGTCCATTCCGCTAACATTTACCCATCAAACATTACTTTTCGCCTCAAGAAAGATCTATTTATCTCTTCTCTTTCTATCATCATGGATTAAATTCCTTTTTACTTGAGAGGATCTCATTAAATAAAGAGTCTTAAAATTAATAGTCAATTTTTATGAAAGAAGGAAATTTTTCTATTAAAATAATAAATAAATTTCGAAAAACATAGAAAAATAATTTATATACTATTTATTACTAATTAAATACATTCAAATTGCATTTCTCAATTTTTTTCAATATTGGAAAAATTCATATAATTTTTCAGTAAATTATATTTTATCAAGAGGTTAAAATAGTTTATCGAATACTGAATATCATCTAATAAGTTTCAATTTAATGTCCCCCTAGGGACGCTGACATATATGTATGTCTCTACATTTTTTTGATACAGCCCGTTAACCAAATAGAAGCCATTTTAAAGAGAGAAATTAAGTGTTTATATTATATATGATATTTTAAACTATATCCAATATTTTAATAAAGAACAAATTAGTATATTCTTAATATCTGTTATATGTCCCTAAAAATGGCCATATAAATATTTTTAACATTATCTAAAATATTTCTACATCTCAATGTTGAAAATTATAAATAAACAAAGTGAGCATATCGAAAATCCAAGTTTTTCGAATAACTTTTATTTAATGTTAAGATGTCCAATTTGTTTGAATATCATTACAAATACGGTGGCAACTAAGCAATGCTTGCATCGTTTTTATCAATAATGTCTCAAACAATGCCGCTAAAATGGTCAAAAGCGATGCCCAACATGTTATATGAAATTGGGTTCCATACGATCGTTTGTCAGAGATTATGAATTTGATTTATTGATCAAAATATTTTTTCCAAATAGGGATAAATATGAAAATGATGGTAATTTTTTAGTAGATGTTGTTGGTGATTTCTGTTGAATCACCAGAGCATCTTCTTTTAACTTGCCCTCTGACTAATCAAATTGTATGTAGATACTTTGAAACATTACCAAATTCTCTTTGTGTATATACTCTATCTTATGAGAACTTTGTTAAGTTTAGAACTATTTGTACAATAATTTACAAAACACTACTAATCCATCGTGTAAATAATTAATCATATATATGTAAATAATACTGGCACAGCACAATAGTCCTTTGGACTTCGTGCTCTTGTAACAATAAATTATTTAAATAAATGTCTCTACAGTTGTATTCTATATACAGTTACGAGCGTCATTCTTCATCTCTGTCACGGTTTGCTTTTTTTTGGAATGGCGCCCTCCTATTGGTTGGCTACGATCACGCCACCTTTGCCCCCCCCCCTCCCCCCCCCCCCCCCCCCCCATCATGCCCCCCCACTCGCTTTTTTTTGGAATGGCGCTCTCCTATTGGTTCGCTACGATGGCGCCGCCAATGCGCGAGACACTTCTGTTACCGTTTGTTTTTGGTTCAGTGGTAGAATGCTCGCCTGCCACGCGGGCGCCCCGTGTTCGATTCCCGGCCGATGCATTTTTTTTTTACAATTTTTAAAACTCATTTATATATTATACAAGAATGACATCCACGGCGCCAATTTATAATTGTAACGAATAGCATTTTAATAAAAGCATTTAATCGGGTAAACCCCAGGCGTTGCCCGGGTCATTCGGCTAGTATAAAATAATTTTAGGCTGTATAGTCATATGATATTAACAAGGAGAAAGAAAGAAAAAAAAAACATTGTCATCAAATATTCACAACAAAATTAATTCTCTCTTATTTATATATATCAATATTATTGAAAAAGAAAATACAAATTTTATATTATATGTAAGGAGGCATCTCCTTATCGTTCAACTGAAAGTTGCTAATGGCTTGCGCCATCTATCGGAATAAATATCAATTATTCTCGTTGATTTTTAATTATTCCATCAGCAACTTTCAGTTGCACGATAAGGAGATACCTTTTTTTTCATAATTATGCACCTTATCTCAGTACAATATCACATTTGTACTATTTTTTCACATTATATGTAAAGGTTCAAACATTTTAAGGACAAATGGAATTTCTAAACTTAACGTGTACAAATTAGAAAGATATTTCTAGCAATATTTAAAATTGATATATTATAAATATATTCATAATTTCCTTAAATATATTTGTTTATATTATATATTTAATTCAAAATATATCGGCAAAATGTATTAAATTTAATATACGTTTCTTTACTGGAAATGAAAATACTTGGATGTTATTATTAAATTATTGTTGATTCTATAGTCCTGAAAAACAAGACAATCCAGTAATCTCTAAGCATCTTAAAAATATGTTTTAATATAAATTAAGAGTTGTGTAAGTATCTTCAACCTTTTTATATTTGATTTCCAATCTTTGTATTATTTATAATGAAAATATATTTTTAATTGTTAACTTTGTATTTAAACTCGGAATAAATTGATATTTGAAAGTGTGGCAATTTTAATGCGTCGATACCCTAAAATCAACTAAATATAAACAGGAAAATCAAAATTAATATACAAATAGAAAAATAAATACAAATAGGGACTAAAATATAAAAGTGGTTTCAAAAACATTTCATAGAAATATGTTTTTGTTTCTTTTCATCTTTGACTATACGAGTATTTCCCCTATCAAGCATTTATACTTTTTTGGTACATTTCTTATTTATATAAATTTACGTTTTTTTTTCTGTATCTCTCATTCCTCGCCTGAAAAGTTATTTCAAATTTGTTTTGTATTCCCTTATATATTATCTGTGCTCCTTTTTCCAGTATGCTTTGTGATTTAGATTCAATATATGTAGGCCTATGATTGTAGTATTCCTGATTTCTGTCTGTGTTCTATCATTCTATAAATAATGAACAAAATGCTTCAAAGGATGAGCATTTAAACAAGAAAGATTATCATCCTCGGAAGTCGTTTTCTTCATTATTTATAGTGAAACCTGAATGACAAGGCGAAGATCCCAGGGTGAAATTGCAGAAAGATGATGGACACCAGCTACAGAAGGATGGCCCACATGTGTGTAGGGAGGACAGACGCCATGACGGCATTCCAATGTGGGGGGAGCAGGACAGTTTTAGACAGATCTGAGGTGACAGGAGACAAGTTGGCTACGGGAAGTGGGTTCCGGGCGTGTGGCCGTATGGACTGACAGGGGTCCGGTTACATCTGTGGCGAGGAGAATACGTGGCGACTTTCCTCCGGACATGTGGATGATCCTTCAAGTCGGTGCCAGGAGAGACTGACATCGGAGCGGCCTACAAGCCGGTGTAAGTCCAGGCTGGACTTGTAAGTGTGGAGCGTAAGGTTCCACAATAGTGACATCCGAGGCGCCAAGGATTCTTCTGAAGGGAATTTGAAGGCAAATCCTACTAATTGTATTCGTTCTGTTAATAAGACATAATAAAGCGCTAGTTTTAGCTTCATCCCTTCGAAATCACGTGTATATCTTTGTGGCATCCTGAATAGACAAGTACACGAATAGCTTCTGGGTACGACGTAACAATATTGTTACTTCTTTCGTATCCAGACGCTGTTCGTATTCTTTGATTAATCAGGATGGCACAAAGATAGCACACGTGAGTTAGTAAGAGATGCAGAAAAAGTTAGCGCTTTATTATGCGCGTCGCACTGAACAGAAGGAGTGGAACTTGCCTTCAACTTCTCCCCCAGAAGGATTCTTGGCGCCGTAGATGTCACTATTGTGAAACGTTCCGCTCCACACTGTACAGCCTGGGCCACACAGCCTTGAAGGCCGCTTCGATGTCAGGCTCTCCTGGCACCGACTTGAAGGATCATCCACACGCCCTGGAGGCAACTAAAGCCTTCTAAAGCAGTTGTCGATGTTACCAGACAATCCTCCATCACACTGAAATTTCATTTTTGGCGCCTGTTCCTTCACACATGGGCCATCCTCCGCAGATAGAGTCCACCCATCTTTCCCCAACTTTATTCTGAAATTTTAGCTTCTCGGATAGCTTGTAATCCATTTTACAATATACTACAGAATATTTCATTTTCTTAATATTTCATTCTTTTCTCTAAAGTTCATTTTGTTTCCCCCGTAACGATTTTTGTGGCCTGAATTACAATTATTACAATTATTTTATTTCCAAAGCGCTATATCCCGCAAGGGATACTTGCGCCAAACAAGGAGAAAAGTTTATTTACATAAGTTAGCTACATTATTCAACGCATGAAAATATTACAGATCCAGATTTTGTTGGAATTTTAGAATATATTTACAAAATGAATTGAACTTTAAATATGATTTTTTATCGGAAATCAAATCGTTAAGTTCATAAACAACTAGTTCATTCTTCATTCTATAATCTTCAAATGCTGGGCAATCGATCAGTAGATGTCTTGAGGTTTGTTCCTCCATACCACAAAAGCAACTTGAATCCTCCACTGCCTTTATTCTATTTAAAAAACTTTAGAAATTTCCGTGGTTTGTAACAAATTGAGTATTATAAAAATTTGGACGAAAGTATTTAGGGATTTCTTGGGGAAAAAAGCTTAAGAAAGTATTATTTGCTTCGTTTTTCAGAACATTCATTCTTGATTTGAGAAAGGCATCTATAATTCCTGGAATAAATGGGCCATAAATTTGTTGATCATCTGTGGATAAGTTTCTCAGATCAGATATCATGATTCTGGATTCGATAAAGTCTGAGATCAGAGGAATGTTGGCCAAACTATGAACACAGCTATATGATGTGGATTTATAGGCTTGTATACACCATGTCAGTATTTGATATTGGGTTGAATTTAATTTTTGTAAACATTTTTTATTTAAATATTTGAACCAAATTTCGGCTCCATATGTAAGTATTGGTCTGAAAATGGATTTATATAAAGTTAGCCTTTTCTGGGTGCTTAGACCCCAAGATTTCCCGCAAATTGAGAAGAGATAACTTTTAAAACGTTTTGTACGATTTACTATTTCTTCTATGTGGTATGTAAAATTTATTTTATTTCTTCTTCTGTGATTTGCAATTATTATTCCTAAAATTTTGGTCTTCTGAGTTGGTATGATTATTTCATTATTAAATTTGATTGGGATTTTTTCTTTGTTATGTAAATAAAGTATATTAGTTTTTTCTAGACTTATTTCAAGTTTGTTACTCATACACCATACATCAATCGTATTTAATGCCTTTTCTATAACTAATTTCAGGTCTTTGCAATTGTTGTGCCAGCATATAATTGATACATCATCCGCATAACATACCACTTCACTATTAGGAACTTGATATTTGATCAAAAGATCGTTTAGTAATATTATCCATAGTAGTGGAGATAGCGGGCCACCCTGCGGACATCTCTTTGTAATTTGTTTATTTATTGTTAAGTTCTCATATGTAAATTTCGTTTTCCTCGATTTGAAATATGATTGAATAGTCCTTATTAAACTTTCCGGCAAATTATCTTCATCTATTATTTTTAAAATCGCAGGCCACCATGCGTTATCAAAGGCTCCCGCAATATCTATTGTGACCAGAGCTGTCAGTTCTTTGGTTTTGTGTTCCATTATTATATCGATTATATTATTTAAGGCTGTAATAGTAGATTTTGACTTGATGAATCCATGCTGTTTGGGACTTAATAAATTGTTTTGCATATAATATTTATAAATTTTCTTTTTAATAACTTTTTCGTAGATCTTAGACAGATTAGATGTTAACGAAATAGGTCGATAGCTTTTTATTGATTCGACGTTAGATTTGTTTGGTTTCATTAGAATTTTTAATACTGTCGTTTTCCATTCCCTTGGAAAATATCCCATCTGAATACATTTATTTAATAACGAATGTAGCACCGGAAGTAACAGAGTCTTTGCATATTTTATCATGTTATTACTGATATTATCTTGACCTGGTGACTTTTTAACATTGCTATTGTCAATTAGATATTCTATTTCTTCGGTATCAATATGGATAGCGCTTGAATTCCTTAGAAAAGGTTCGTAACTTCTAACCAATTCTTGTTGATGGTTGTCTTGATCAATTATGTCATCTGCAATTAATACATTTATTATGTCTGTAATGCGTTTTTCTTTTTATGAATCTTGATTGTTGTCTATTATGGGAAGTCCTTTTCGTTTGTTTGAGGATTTGATCTTTTTGAAAATTTTATATGCGTTACCAAAAGGATCATTTGATTCATTTTCTTCGATGAAATTTTTCAAACTATTTCTCTTTGCTTTCTTTATCATATTATTAAATTTGTTTCTGACTTGTTTAAATCTTGATGCATCGATAGTCTTACTGTGATAAAATAAGTTTCTTACATAATGAAAATGTGTTTTCATTTGTTCAAGTTCTTTATTCCACCATTTTATACCTGCATCGTATATGTAGTTGTTTGATTTTACTTTTAATGATATGTAAGCTGCTTCTATTATGTTATCCGTGAGTTTGTTTACAACTTTATCAATATCCGTGCAATTTTCACCATATCTGCCTCATTCTTTAATTTGATAAATTCTTGATACTTGAGATTTTTGGAGAAATTTGTCCGGTTGGCGTGTTTTTCATTGAATTTCCATGTAGAATTCTGTTTATCTTTTATATAATTAAATTTTGAGTGAATTTCAAATTGAATTGCCAAATGATCAGAAATATTTGTCAGTGATGAGGTGGTCCAATGTCTGATCATATTTATTGAAAGTCTATTCGAGATTGTTAGATCTACTATACTTACCCCTCTACATGTTGGAGTTTTATCGTTGTGAATGTACAAGTGATTTTCATTTATTATTGTTTGCAATTTGTAACCATTTGAATTTGTTATTTTATCGAACCAGATTGGATGACGGGAATTGAAATCTCCGCATAGGACTATAGGGTTATTTGAATAAGTATTAATCAAGTTTCTTATAAAATCTAAGTGAGTATCATTACAGGAATTGGGATGCAAGTAAAAATTTGCGATTACTACAAACGAATTTGAGGTTATGACAGATATTGCAGTACAGAATTGATTCGTAAAATTATCTAATTTTTTGAATTTTATATTTTTATTTACAATGATCGTTGCTGTGTAAATAATTTCTGAAGTCTTTGAATGAATTATTGGTGAGTCTAAATCAAATATAACCTGTTTATTTAAAACATATGGTTCTTGAAGTAATATAATATCGGGTGGATTATTATTTGTTGAAATTGAAAGTTCGTTTAAAGCTGTCATACTTTTTCTAATATTCTGTTGTAAACATTTTATGTTTCCTCTATATGGTAGAGCAGTGATCACCATGATTACAAATAACTAAATTCATTATTCATTCCTCTTCTGAACAGATGAGATATTGAGTTCTTCTCACTGTTCTATCAACCTGCAATTTATATTGAGGACAGTCATTCGTATTTGGTTTATGGTTAATCGGACTATTCCTAAGTCTTGGATGCTTTGAACAGTTATGGCATCTTATCTCTTTTGTGCAAAGGTGATTGCCCTGGGTTCCACAGATGCAACATATTTGTACATTTGGACATTCTTTTGTTTTATGGTCTGGATTAAACTGAAAACAATTTTGGCATTGTTTTACTAGGATTTTATCTTGTATCTGACAACGTTCTAGGTCTGTATATAAAGTATTGTTCATTCTTTTCATAAGTTGATAGGCTTTTGGGGAAACTCTCAGGACTATGCTTTGAGTTGGTATGTTAGATTTCATTACGAATAATATCTTAAATCCAAAAGACAAAAAACCTCTCGCAATCAGTATCTTTTAAAATATACTGATTGCGCGAGGTTTTTTGTCTTTTGGATTTAATTTTATGCGCAAGTTCTTTGATCTTAGAATAATATCTTGATTTCATCTTCCATTCCGTTCAGCTCCTGATTCATATTACAAATCGTATTTACAAATGTGCTTGTATCGGTTAGTTTGGAAACATTTTTCACCACCACTGTTGGATCTCTTTGCTTTGGAACAAAAATGTTGCTTATTGTTTTTAATTCTTCAGATTTGTTCAATTCCTCTTGAAGTGAATTCATCTCTGTCATATTAGGCAATTTTATAATTACTGCGCTTCTTGTGTTAAACATTTTGTTGATTTTTATCTTTGTACCCCTGTCTCTAATTTTCTTTATATCCTTAGAAATAGCCTGTATTATGGTTGAAGTAGGCTCATTGTTGGCTGGTGTTGCCATAAGCGTGAATTCTCTATTTTGAATTTGCTGATGTTTTACGATCAAATCTGATACATTTTCTCTTTTTGAAATTTGTGCATAAGAAGGTCTATAAACTGAAATATCCTTTGCTATTTTATCAATCCTGCTGTCCATTACCTCTTTGATGGCTTCGGTTATTGTTTCAAGAGCAAATTCCTTTTTTATTTCTGTTATGGAGGAAATACCATCTTTTATCTGGTTTATATTTGTGCCAAGAAATGTCAAATCATTTTTGGTTAAATTTTTTTTGAGTACTTTTAAATTTATTTTTGAAGTATTCAAGAACTTCATCAAGGCCTGAAGAAAGAGGTTTAAACCTGTAAGTTACACATAATTCCCCAATAAAGAAAGCCATTGGAAGATAGGATTGCTGTTAACTTATGTGTATCGCCTTCCAAATCAATTATTCAAAATACCAAGTCTTCATTATTTATTATACTCATTTTTACAATTCGCATTATAAACTGTCTCTAAATCGTAATTCATAAATGATCTTCATAAATTATTCTAAAATAAAATTTCAAAGTCGGTCTATAAGAAAGAAATTCGTTGTTTAAAGAACTCTCTTTTTGAAGGTATTTGGATTTAGTAAGAATGTATAAATGAAAGAGAATTCACACAAATAATTCAAATTCTTGAAAGGGTTCTGCCAAAACAATTAGAGTTTCACATTGTAGCAAGTTCTACGTTGATGCTTGCTTTGATATGTAGAGGCCAATTCATCTTTTCTCCTAATCAAATTGAGTGGGATATTTCTGTTCCCTTTCTTCTAACAATATATCGACATTACTGGCCGTTAAAATTGTTGCACCGAGAAATAAAACAAATGGATGAATCATACTTATTTAACACCTAGTGTCTATAGTGAGAAGAAAAAATTTGATTGAGGTTTCGAGTAATTTTATATTTTAGTTCAGCAGATATCTGTTCTCAGAAAGACGCCTTTGGCTACAAAAAAAAAAAAAAACAACCTCTGATCCCGCTGGAAATTAAGTCTAAAACAATGTGAATGGTAGTTGCAAGTACTGAAGTCCACGAGGCTTTAACTCTGTGTTATGGTTTATCAATTAAAGTGGTGGAATTAGAATGACATTTCAGTCTCTCAACAGCCAATGACCAGATATTTTCAATTGGTGAAAGATCTGTAGAAACTGTTGGCCAGGGGAATATATGTCTGTATCGAAGCATAGGCAACATGAGGTCATACATTGTCATGTTGAAAGGTAGGTTAATAATTCGAAGATAGGTCATGGGCCATAATACACTTCAGAAATATTATTTGAAGAAAATGCATTCAGGGAAAGGTTTCTTATATGAATTTTGAATTAGCACAAACCTTTGGGTCTATGGTTAGACTTAAAAGATTATAGTGAGTATTACTTCTATAGAAAGGCTCCAAGGTCTGGAAGGTTGAGTTCATAAGAAATGCAAATAAAAAAACTTATCTCACTGGATTCCTTTTCCTAAAAAGATATGATGCAATAGCAAGTAAATTTTTCGAACTATTGTTTATTGGCAACAAATAATTTGTTATCATTGACTTGTTATATATTTAGCATTATAATCTTCACGTGTATATAAGTCAGACGAAATAAAGAACTATCATCTTGTGTCTCCTGCTTGCCTCTACTTAATTCTACATGACATCGAGGATATAACATGAACCTATAAATATAACAACAGGTTTCCTATGCGGCTTATTAGATATGCTAAAAAGAGGTAACCGTGATTTGTACCTAACGGTACTCCATCATTCCTCGCGGTGGGCCGGTAAGAGGCTGACGACTGCAAGTAGACATTGTACCTGCCCTCGATGTTTAGACACATACATATGACCATTGTGTTGCTTGACGCTGAACTGATTTCGTCAGAAAAGTCGACATGACACTACTTCTTTGTCTACTTTCGACTCATAAGGCAGACGATTATTCATCTTCTGTGGTGTTAAAGAAAGGTCTTAGCAATGGTCGCCGTTTTGAGAGCCTATCCTTGTCCTACAGGCTTCATCCCACTGCCCTTGCCGACACTTTTCAACCTGGGATCCTTATTTATGGTACGTAACGTAGCTGTACGATATTGCAGGGTCATTTTATTGCAGTTGTAATCTGGGTCATTTTTCAGATGTCTGTACTCTCGGACGTTAGTGATCGTTGACGTTTTGAATGGCCTTCAATTTTTTTATGGCGATCATGAAATCTCGAGCAGCATTATCGGTGTAGCGTAAGCCGCTATCCCGGCAGGTTAAGATTCTGCGCGACAG
>CP092871.1:26026975-26063919 GCA_030710605.1 Cordylochernes scorpioides | reverse complement strand
GATCAAATTCTAAAACGTCCTAAGATAGAAATTCTTCTTTAAGAGAGCACGAGGCATAACAAAACCTTTGAACAAGAAATCGAAATATAAATAGCAATATATATATATATATTTTACATTATATATATGTTATATAAAATATTATTTTATTTAAAATTATATTTCATGCATTCAAATACACTATTAAATCGACCGCCAGAGGTCACACTTCCCCTATAAAAACTCATTGTTGTTGTTTCCCGATGGCCGTCTCAAATCTTTTGTACATTATGTAAATAAGTTTTCATTTTTTTGGCAGTACTTTTATCAAATTATGTTTATATATATTTCTTTAGCTCAATTAAAGCAATATCTGATCAAAATTATTTTTATTATTATTCTTTCAAAATTTTAACCACGACTGCATTACCATAGCATAATCTCAACAATTTCAAAATCAGCAGAAAATATATTTTTTTTATAACAATTGTCGACAGGATATTTACTTGTTTGTTTCAAAAACGAATACAAACCAATATCAACAACAACAACAACAACAAAAGCTTTATTAAGACCTTTTGGTCTTATACAGATTCTCCAAGCAGAAATATAGGATACATGCAGGGAAAACAATGATAGAACTTAATGGTAACATAATATTTATATACAGAGAGAATTATATAAAGACAATCAAGCTAATAGATTAATCTGGGCAAATTGGATGCAAAGAAAGTTGCCATACATGGATTTACCACGGATTCTTGTGTTAGGTATTGTGGAGTTATTTGGTAGCAGCTCTGAAACTTCTTAGCTATGTAGAACTTTTCCTAGTCATCTTCCCCGCTCATTGCTGGTTGGACTTCACTTGTAAGCATTTCGACCTGTGAGTCAATTGTGGAGTCTTCCACTTTTAAATTAGTTGAATCCCTCAAGCTGCCCTTGTAAGATGTATCCTTATCAACTGTTCAGGAATACTTGCCAACAGAACGAAACTTCGTATTATCTTTTGCCTTTATATTGTTTAGACCATTAAATTTTGGGACAAGTGGTAGATGATAAAAAAAAGGCATGCATTCAATAGTAAGATCAACAATCAGCTCAAGTAGTGCAGGCGAAGCAATAAAAAGATCTATAACTAAGGATCCTTGAGTTGAAGAATAAAGGTTTCCATATTTATCACTGATAGATCTGCCAGCTATTACCGTGAGTGAACTCTCATCGAGAAAATAATAATTCTACAGAGTAGTAGAGTACAAAGCAATATCAAAAAACATACTCATGTACCCTTTAAAAAGGTAAGAAAATATTTTTATTTATAATATATATATTGTAAATAGATGTAAGGAATAGCGACAATGATAACTGTAGAAATGGATAGCCCATTCTGAAACCACAGCTCTATCAAACGAGCTAATCAAAATTTTTGGGAAAAGTAATAAATTACTATTGAACTCAGTCAAAATTATAAATTGATTTTACAAAAATCTATATTAAAAATATATGGATTAGGCTGTCTAGCCATTTTTCCAAACAACATAGATTTATAATCATACGTTCCTTTGAAATAACTTTCCAAAACTGGATCAATATCTATGCATACTATCTCATATAATTTTATAAATATTTATTTAGACTTCTGAGTAAAAAATGAGATTGAAGAATATTTGAAGATTTAATTAAATATAGATTTTTGCCTAGTGCAATTTTTATGCGGGCTAATTTTTTATTCTAGTTTAATATTCGAAAATTTTACTTTTTTGGATGTGGTTGAGTTATTTACAGAATTTAAATTTTGATTAGCTTATGTTAATTTCCATTAACACTATAGAATGTTAATATATATTCTTATTTAAATATATATATATGTGTATAACGAATCAAAAGTTTTTACGAAGGAGTATCTTTTATTATATTTGTGCAAGCTTTCGAACTTTGCAGTTCTTCTACAGGCAAGGATAGCACAGAAATACTACCAATTTTTCAAAATATTTTGGGCCATTATATATATATGAATATTTACATAAATTAGATATAATTTTAGTTTATTGTATAAGCAAAATTAAGATATTCACTGTATGCAAATAGTATAATATTTAAAATTTGTAAAGTTAAAAACTAGTATACGTTAAAACATTTCAACATAGAAAAGCCAAGCGGGGGTCACTCCAACCCGAATACCCACCCGGGCATATCTAAAGGATAACTATTGAGGTATAATATGATAAATTTCCGGTAGATCTATTTTCCTGTTGATGCTGTTTGTTTGTGATGAAACGATGGGTTCTAGTACCAATCTGTGCTGCTTATTGTTTATGTGTTGATATAGGACTTTGGGTTGATCTAAGTTAAAATTATGGCCAGTGTTTGAAATATGTTGGTATATAAGTGACTTCGGGACTCTATTGTTTATGTTTCGTTTGTGTTCAGTGATTCTGATATACGCGGTTCTGCCAGTCTCTCCCACATAGGAGGCTGGGCAATCCTGGCAAGAAACCGCGTATACTGCGCCGGTGGAGTGGATGGGATTGTTGGGTGTGTCTGCTTTGGTGATGGGATTCCTGAGGAGGGCAGCAAGATTAGGGGTTGCTGTTGAAATAAACTTGGATACCATATGGGCGAAGAATTCTGGAAATGGAAACGGAGAACGGGGAATAGGGAGATAGAAAATGGCTCTATAATAAGATTTATAGAGCCATTTGCCATCTGAGAGATTTTATATATTTAAAATATATATATTTTTGCAAATTTTGAGAAAACTAACGTTTTGTTTGAAGATAGGAGGTGGTGTTGTCTTGTCCATGGAACAGATCAGATCGGTCCATGCACCCTGATCACAATACCGGCCAACTGAGGTGTCTTGTCCGTATGGATGTCCTCTTCTGGATTGATGTCTGCCATATAGAGGGCTGCAAGGATGGCCGGGCAACTGTATATATGGTCCCGGAATGAGTTGCGTGTTTTGACTGTTATTGCAGTTCCTGTAGGATCTAGTCATGTCTTGGTTTATCTTCATTCTTTTAAAATGTCTTGTTCTTATTCTTGAAATTGTTGCTGTTCAAGATAGGTTAGGCTCTCAATAAACTCGATTTAACTCAATACCAAACCATAAAAATCTTATGTGAAATATTCATTGTGAAAGTTACCGATGAAATCAATATATTTCTGGAATATAATTTATGAAGTCAGCTATATCGTTTGTCCTTGTCACCATGCACCGTCGCAGAACTTTTGTATAATACAGATAATAATTCACTTTTGAAATAACAAAATTTGAAACGTTAAAAATATTTTTATTTCTCTCTAATTTATATTCAATATGTTTTTCTAAACATTTAATAATATAATGACATGGATGTTTCCATGAAATTATATTTATTCCAAGGTATGTAAATTAATTTCTTTCCAATCCTACAGAAAAACTTCATAGAGAGGTCCTTCAATGAAATTAGTCTTATTTAGGCTTTCTAAATATATGAGTAGTAATGCCCATAAATCCATAAGAGCGCTGTCAGATGATTTCAGCCGAGATCATGAATGATGGAATAGCTGATATTACCGGTTTCATTTATTTACTGGTCATGTATTTCAGGCTCAATCACGCTGTAATGCTCGGATCCTGATCTTAATGGATTCATACTCTACCTTTGCCGGTCCCAAGCCCGGATGAAAAAGAAAGAGGGGGAGCAGTAACAAGCTCACTAAAAACCTGGGTTCAACTGTCTCGGCTGATAGTACCCTGTGAGGGTTCCTAATCCAGGGATGAAGGATGAGCTGCGGTTGTATTCCATATTAGGAGAGGCTGAACATGGTGTCTGTTCCTCATGTCAGAGACGGCCATTTCTTTTGGAGCTAAGTCGGCCTGCCACTGAGTAGTGCTCCCTGTCTTAATGACGAAGGCAGACGCATTCTACTTCACCCCGTCATGATGGTTGCCAAACAGACACCATCAAGGGTCACAACTTGATATCCTTATATGATTGAGTGGAGAAGATACTCCACTACTTTCAGTTTCGTACAAATTATTCTCTATCAATTATCTCTGATAATGTTGGAATCAATTCAGATCCTTATCTAAATTGATTCTAACATTATTCTCAACAATGCTAGTTTTGATCTTATACTTTTAGCAAAAACTATTGAAAAACTATCTATAAATTTGTAGCCTAAAAACTGTGTGTCATTCACGTTTTCCGCAATAGGTTCATTTATATTTACTGCTAGCGAATATACCCGGCTTCTCATAGTTTTTACCCCCGAGCGAAAATCTGCTAACAAACATTAGATAAACTATATTTTCGGAGCAATCATCTCCCCACTATTGAATCTTTTCTTGTTTTAAAAATATTTGAATATATTTTTGTAACTCATATTTATTATTTTTAAATAGTTTCAAATAAACTATAAAAAAGATGTTGTCTTAAAATATATAATAATAAAAATGTCAATTGTGTTTTACAGCGACATTCGAAAATTGTATTACTAAATATTCACACGCATAAATAATTTCTATTAAGAGAGAGAGAGAGAATATTAAATACTATATTTATTATATTTAGAAAATATTGTTATAATTTTTACAGTTTAAAAATGCAATTCCATCAGAAGCAGCGAGAGGCGCTGCTTGCGAGTGAAATTGGCAAATTTGAAAATAAAATTGCAACGAATATTTATTTCAAATCAAATTCAAACCAGAAACCCTTTCGGTAGTATAGTAAACAGCTTCCCAAAGTTTCATGGCGATCAGATGAGTGGTTTGATCAAAAATAAAGGAAAGAAAAATATTCATTTCTATATATAGAGAAAAGGATAACCGCATGGATCCCAATTGTTAAAAGTTTTTTATTGCAATTACCCTTGCTTTTACTCTTCTTTTATTTTTTGACCAATTGACCGCTGTATATAATAATTGCTACCATTGTTGTGTTTGAGTATGTAAAGTAAGCTGCTTTGAGTTTATGTAAAATTTGAGAGCATAACTAATTAAACTTTCTTTCTTTAAAGACCATTTCCCGGCCTTCTCCTTCCCTTTTTTTTAACATTAATTATATTTTATTAGAATTTTGGAAATAAATAAATATGAAATTCGGACATTTTAAAAATATATTTATCTATTTACAAGGAATTAGAAACAATAACCAGAAATATTGATAGTGATTTTTTTTTATTCGAAAAAAATATAGATATCGATACTAATTTACAATTGGATCCAATTATCTGAACCTCAGAATAATAAAGATTATTTTTATTTATAGAATATTATTAAGAAATTTGAACTATTTTTTTACGCGTATGATTGTTTTTTAAAATAAATAAAATTTCGAATGCCCTTACTGCAATGATAAAATAATGGAAGGGTATATCAATGGTGAACCCTTGCGTCAAAATTAATTCAAATTTTTATAACAGATTGCGCGCTAATACATCGTATAAATTCGTATTAATTACGTATATTATATATAGTATTAATACTATTTTAATTTCAAGAAATATAAAAAAAAGAATGGAAAGAGATAGAGCATATATATATTTGGTTAGTGGATGAAGATTTTATGTTATATTCAATTGAGAAGCACATTTATAAATAAATCGCAAAAATAAATTAATTTTCTGAATTTCTCATCCATTCATTCGTATTGCCATTACCCTATTTCCATGGAACAATAGCGTCCACCATAATTCCACATGGATACAGTGGAACAGTAGGTGGTGTAGGTACATAGATGAATTGTCGTCTGATTACATTTCCTGTTAGCCTTCAATTATCTTCAGTTAGCGCACCATTGGTTTACAACCTCGTAAACCTCAACCAATTAAACTGGGATTAAATGATAATAAAATAAAGTTGGTTTTACGTTCAATCTCTTTCTATCGAAATTTCCTTTTATTAACATCGTAAAATTTAAATTAAAACATTCCTTTCCTCAGTTTATAAGATTTATTTAAGTACCAGAAGGTAGGTCGTATGCTACTGACCTATATACAGATATATATATATCTATATATGTGAAAACACAATTTAAAAAATAAAAAGGTCAGGTGTTGACTACCTTTTCCGCTACAACGATAGTTTCTCTCCAACAATGATGTGTTGAGTAATAAGATTGAAACATAATTTATAGCAATGACTAATTTATACTCAACACTCAAACTTATCAATTTGTACTTCAACCAGAAAAAAATAAATCTCTATATATATAAAAGTCAATGTCTGTCTGTTTCGCGATAAACTCAAAAACTACTGAACCAATTGGTACCAAATTTTGCATGTCGCTTTTTATAAACCTGAGGAAAGTTTTCGGCTACATTTTGATTAGTATTTTTGGCTATTTCTTTTTTTTTTTTCATTTGAAGAACTTTTTTTACGCGGAGTAATCCTGAATGGAATGAATACCCTAATATGGCCATTTTTTATAAGCATCGGTGGTTCAGTTGTAGAATGCTCGCCTGCCACGCGGGCGGCCCGGGTTCGATTCCCGGCCGATGCATTTATTTTTTTACAATTTTTAAAACTCATTTATATCATATATAATATAAATATATATTATTATATCAACTATATTAATTAAATCAATTACCTAAACACTAATATAATACAATTTTTGCCATCACACACTGTTAGAGTTTAATTTTGATTGTTACTCGGTGTAAATGTTTTATTATATTTGACCAGGAGTGCCTGGTCACGTGTGTGTGTTTGATTGTATATAGAGTGTGTTTGGAAATAAAATGTGTGTTAAGTTGAGCTTGTGAGACTGGTGATTTCACAATAGTTAGAGCTCGGAAAGCACGCTTCATTTTAGAAGAAGACCTCTGCGCTACCTATACCTCTACGCAGAAGAGTGAGCAACAACAGAGAACCAGCCAGAAGAAGATTGGCTAACACACACACTTTTTCCTGTAGTTTATGTGTTACTTCTGTATTGCTATTCTATGGCACTTTTAATATTTATTATTGATGTACTTTCAGTATGAAGGAAATTGCAATCGGAGAAATCTCGGGCGAAGCCGGGTCATACGTCTAGTACAATATATAAATACAAAACAATAATATAAATACAAAAATGATTATTTTAACTTACAGAATGGCTACATTTTCCACTAATATTAAACTTTATCCAAGAAAATGAATATTTCAGTTACAACAAAAATTGTGTTTATGTAATCGGTAACAAAAACATTTCAAACTCAACAATGCATATTAATTCAACAACAATGAAACTTTATGCTCAGAAATGACAAGTTTTATACGTAATAATAATGTATTTGGTCTCTCACACAGCTAGACTAATTTATATGCAAAAATGAAATTCACCAAAACAATGATTACATTAATCGACAACAATAAAGACTACAAGAAATGTCTCACATTGGATATACTAACGATTCAATATACATATATTCAGAATTATATATTACATTAACGTATACACTAAGATCTTGTGATACTCAGCATTTCCTTCTTTCTGTTTACTGATTAGAAGGAGTTATATAGAAGTATGTCTTTAGTTAATTAATCTATCGTAGAATATATTGACAGTGTGAATACCTGGTGCCTATTCTAGAGCGAAAATCTATTTGTCTTTATTGATCTACATTTGGTCATATAGAGTTCTAGTTCTTTTAAGATCTTCACTTTACACAAAAACATGACATGATTTCCTCGGAAAAGGTAAATATTATTTTCAAATGAGCAATAGGATGTTTGACTATAAGTGACAAATCACGGATTTGAAAATAATTTTCTAAAATTTACACATTCATGTGCTTTTTGAACTGCATTCGTGAACTTTAATTTTTTTTTTTGTTTGATAAAATATTGCATAGATTGTTCTATTGCCGTTTTAATAATTGAGGAGAATTATATTTTGACGTTGTAGCGTTCATGTAATATTTCAACTAAGTAAATACAATAGAATCTGTTATTTGAACCAGCTTCAATGACTTATTTTTTCTCTAAAATGGCTACCTTATCCACATAATACCACAAAAATTACTAATTTAAACGCAACATTGAAAATTCATATATAAATTTAACACTATATATAACTCCGCCTTTGCCGGTCCCAAGCCCGGATGAAAATGGAGGAAGGGGAGTAGTAACAAGCTCACTAAAAAACCTGGGTTCAGCTGGCCCGATTTTTAGTACCCTGTATGGGCTCCTAATCCAGGGATACAGGATGAGCAGCGTTGTACTCCATGTTAGGAGCGGCTGCACATTGTGTCTGTTCCTCATGTCAGAGGCGGCCATTTCTATTGGAGCTAAGTCGGCCTGCCACTGAGTAGTGCTCCCAGTCTTAATGACAAAGGCAGACGCATTCTACTTCACCCAGTCATGATGGTTGTCAAAAAGACATGAGTCACGACTTGATACCCTAATATGATTGAGTGGAGATAAGAAAGAAGAAGACACTATATATGGCCACGTTAATGATAGAAAAAAGATTGAATTAGCAACAATGAAAATTTAACCACAACATTGTCTATTTCTCCACATAAATGACTAGTCACATGAATGAAAATTGATTCTCAACAATGACTACTTTATTTGCAACAACGACAAATTTATACGCAACATCAAAACTTTATTTAAAACACACTATAAATATAAAGCACTAGCGGACGTACCCGGCTTCGCCCGAGGTTTTACCCGAGTAAAGGTTTGTCTAACGAACATTTGTTAAAACAATTCTCTATAAACTTATAAAAAAAAAGATATATTTTGATAATTTGAAACTCGTATATTTGAATCTCTCGATAAAGTGAACATTTTTTCCCGCTCCCTGTGTGCCGTGTCATCCTGAATTTTGTCTTTCATAATTTTCTACATTACAAAATCATCGTTTTATCTAGTGAACATTTTTTCCCGGTCCCTTGAAAAATACTCGATAAGGTTGAATAAATTCATGGTCGTTTATGGAAGATGGACGAAGTTCCCGGAGGTCATCTTGGGCAAGCTCCCGCGAGGCTTTCCCGCACAGCTGTGTTACCAACTCTGCTCTGATTGGTCGGTGGGTACTTGGAATGTCGGCCGGCGGCCGGGCGAATCCATTCTCTAACGGGGTGGGGCAGAACTAAGCCTATCTCCGTTGCAAGGTGGCGCTGCTTGCGAGTTAAAGCTACAATTCTGCAAATAACTCTAAGGATATTATAGATATTCAAGGTATTATTTTTCGTAAACCTTTCCGGGGATATGCCTAATAATATCCCAAAATTTCACGGCGATTGGATGTACGGTTTTTGAATCTATAGAGTACACACAGACCACAGACAAACAGACAAACAGACAGACAGACAGACATTCAATTTTATATATATAGACTAGCGCGCCATCTGTTATAAAAATATTTCAAAAATTTCTCTAAATTTTATTTATAACAATGATTACTTTATCTACTACAACGACTAATTTTTACGCTGAAATGAAAATTCATTTGCAACAATGAAGGCCTATCCACAAAAAATACTATCATATTCACAACAATGACTACTTCATCGGCAACAATAAACATCATTTACAACAATGACTACTTTTATCTAAAGTGTCTACTTTATCATCAACTGTTGTAATATTTAATATTATAAAAAAAAATATATATATATTCTGTGAGATTGGATATGATGATAACCTAATATAAAAAAGTTGTTGTTGTTAAAAAGTGACGAACAAAAACTTGATTAAAAAAATATATAGCCACTATTATCTTTTGTATTTATTGTGTTTTCTTATTGTAATGTATGAATAATAAATAATACATTTAAAGGAGAAGTCTGTCAGTCATCAAAAAACAACATCAACAAAGATTACTTTGAACTATTTTTGAGGTTATGTTTCTTTTCGAAATAAAACCATTTTCTAATGCATTTACTTCAATGATAAAATAATGCGAAGGTCTGGTTTATTAGTGGTTACTCCTCCCAGAGGAAAAATACGGTTCAAAAATAGTTTAAAATTGTTATAGTAGATAGTGCTCTAATTTCTCATATTATTATTTTATCTGTAACAAAATTAAGTTTAATTGACAAACATCAAATTTAACGATAAAAATGAATATTATATTCTCCATAATTTATTTATTACCAGTTGCAAACAAGACACGCTATATCCAATCTGGATAATTGCGCGTGAAACTATTTACAATAATTCATATTGTAGTAGAGTAGGTAACAGAATTATCAAAAATAAATTAAACAATTAAGAAAAATAGCATTGAATAAACATATCCATTAAACAAATAAGTAACAATATAAGCAGATAGAAGAAATAGCAAGGTAGTTATTAACAGTATGTTAAGCAATGATGGAAGTTGATTTAATGAAGTTATCTGTAATAATTAGTATCGTGGAGAGAGAAAGCCATAATCAAGACTATTCACAACAATTATTATTTTATGCGCAACAATGAAACTCTAGAAAAATACGTTCAAATTGATCCTATCCTTGTCTGGAGGAGGACAAGATGGAGGAGCCTTCCTTCCTGTGAACAGCGTTTTATATTTTCATCACCAAATTGTAAATAATTACATTTATCTTAAAGATAGAGGCTGCCTGGCCGGCATTCATATCACTTGAAATAAAAGACACAGTAAGTATAAAGTTTTACTGGCCGAAGTGTCTTTTATTTCAAGAAAAATGTATATTTGTTTAATTTATCTTTGATTCTTCTAACAATTTACTAAGAGGGTCAATAAATAAGAAAATAGAGGTAACCCGGGCTTCTGGTGCATAAATCCCCAACTACCCGGGCTATACAGCTACAGTCTAGAAGTCTAGTCATGGGAGGGGAGGGCAAATTGCTGAGGTGAACCAGGTAACGTCAATAAAATATATTGAATTGTCAATTGTCTAGAAAAATACGGTCAGGATAAATACACGTTAGCACGGCTTGTGGAATGAGATCGTCAAGGGGGTCGGCCTCTTGTTTGATACCTGAACCTAACTCTGTTTAACAAGCCTCAGGATCTTGTTATAGCCGGGGTGCTTCTTACTGGGGGTCGTACCTTTGAAGTCCCGCTATGTAAAGTGATAAAGTATGTCGTGCCTATTTCTGGGGAGGTCAACCTTCCAAACAAGTTATATATAACATATATACTCTGTTAATATTTATTCTAAATTTTGTCAGAGAATAATCTGTGTTGACCTACTCGGTGAATTATCATCAGTTATGTGACGTTACGTCAGCGTTTTATTTGTAAATATTTTGTTTATATATCTCTTACGCGGGTAGTTAGCATTCTGCGGTCTAGGAACCTGGGTTTTAAATATATCTATCTTTCTATTATTTGGACGATGTAATAAAATAGTTTCCATTTCAATCTCTCTCTCTCTCGGCCGTGCGGCCACGCGGCGCGCGAGCTCCGCGTTTTTTGAGTCTGAGATGGAGGCCATGGAGACTACTAACCCCTTTGGGGTATTGGCTGAAAGCCAAGAGAATGGGCTGCAAGCCCATATGAATTTCACAGAAAACCCTCAAGTCTCCACCGAAATATTTGCAAAAGAATCAGATATGGCTGAAAGCCTTTCTGATTCAAACAATCGTAAAGATGCTAATTCTGAGCCGGCGGCGGACGGCGGACATGCAAATTCTCGCCGCAATTGGGCTGATTGCCCGGAACTGGACGACCAGCTTCCCGAGGCCGAAGATGGAATCTTCACCACAGTGGGCGGCTCAAAGAAGAGGCCACATGACCCTGAACACACCAACTCGGCGGCCAAAAAGGGATGTACCCAGGCACCAAGAAACCTTAGCAACAGTAGCAGGCCACGATCCGCGCCTAAACCTAGTAAGGTGCGCGAGTGCCAGACAACCAGGCAAAAGCAGGCCACCTTCCGAGCCAGGTCAGCAGCAGCGCAGGTGGACCAATGTGTCTACCTGGAGTACTGCCCAGACTTCGCCCAGGAGCAGTATTTCCGGGCGTTGGAAGCCAAACTGGGCAAGGGCTCCGTCTACCAGCTGACGAAGATGGAGGGGCAATACCTGGTCTGCCTCTCCAGTATCCAGCAAGCCGACAAGCTCGTCGAGGATGGGCTGGAGTTGGAGGACGCCCTCCTGCGAGCAACACCACTGAAGAAGCGGGCAGAGCGGATCATGATCGGCAACGTCCCATTCTTCATTGAAAACGGAGACCTCGTGGCAGCCCTGCGGCCCTACGGACAGATAACCTCCATCGTCCAGAAAATGATGGAGTTGGGCGACTCGTATTGGGCCGATGCACGTCGTGAGGCCTTCATCACCCTTCGAGACGGCGTGAAGCTCTCTCACATCCCAGCCCGTCTCGAAATAAAAGCGAAAGGGGTGACCAGTCACGTGTACGTGACTTATGGAATTAAGTGCTCTCTATGCTATAAGCACGGGCACAAACGCGCCAACTGCCCGCGGAAGACTGGCGTACAAGAGGCTAACCTGCTTCTCCACCCTGCTGCTCCAAATAACGCCGGAAGAGGGCTGCCCTCCTCTCTGAACACCAAGCCGGCCCTGGTATTAACGCCAGCCGCAGGGACAACATCGACTGCAGCACCAACTCCAGCTCCATCACAAGCCTTCACTGCAGTCCCCTCATCTGCTGCACAGGCCCAACCCACTGCTGCTGTGGACCCAGCCCCTCCTTTACCAGGGGTTCCAAATGGCTCTCAAAAGACCAAATCCTCTTCACAGGAGAAGCCAAAGGCCCCTGTGGCACCGGAAGAGATGAAAGAGGAGGAGGTCCTAGTGTCGACCCCCTCAGGGACCCCCAAGAAAACCCGGATGCAGCTCAATAAGCTCCTTGAGACTGTCCCCAGCGACATCCTGGACCATCCTCGGCTTCTTGGGTTCGAGAGAGGAGAGGTCCTGGAGGCGCTAACCACCATCCCCGGTCTGAAGAGCCTACAGAAGAAGATGGGGAGCGAGCAAAAGACCGCGCTCAATAGGGTTGCCGAGAGCCTAGTGAACGCCTTGCCCAACTCCCACTCCGCCATCTACAAGCGTCTCACGGACGTCCGTGCCCAGACGAGAAGCGCCCAATGAGCTTCTGTCTGGCATCCATCAACGCCCGCGGGCTCGCTGCTCGCGAGAGGAGCATTGAGCTCTGCCACTTCCTGCGCCAACATCGCGTAGACGTCGCCTTTGTTCAGGAGACCAACACCTCGTCGCTGGATCTCATTCAACATCTGTGCCTGGGCTACAGCGCCGCCACCGTGCCCCCCGCAGCCCTCAGGTGTTCGGGCCTCGCCTGCTTCTTCGCGCCGGGGGTCGCTGTCCTGCGGCAGCGCGTCCTGTGGCCGGGAAACATCTCCATCGTCTCCATCGACGTCCGCGGCCAGGAAGTGCGTGTAATCAACTGTCACTTGTCCCACATTCCTCGCGAGCGGCTTGAGCAGCTGAAGTCCATAACAGCAGCCGCGATCCAGGAGGACGCCTGGGTGGTGGGTGATCTCAACATCGACGAGCAGAGCCCGAGCGACATAACATCCGGCTCGGTGGAGGCCCTCACGGAGCTAATGGACCAGACAGCCCTCGTTGATGTAGCCACCCTCTTCGACGCCGAACACCTTCCAACCAGAGTGGCCAGCTGCAGGAGTCGGGTTGACGCAGCTCGCCTGGACAGAATTCTCTTGCCATCGAGACTCCTGGAAAGAGTGACACTGTACAAGACCATCTACTACAGGCTCTCTGACCATCGAGCTGTCCTCACCCAGATGGGCTCGCCTCCTTCCCCTCGCCAGCCCTGCGTGGCCGCCATGCTTCGTTCGGCTCTGGTGGATGAACATCTGCTGGCAACAATAGAAAGAACATCTGGATCTATTGCGGACATGTCCAGCGATGCTCTATGGATAAGATGGTCCAAGATCAAGGCCGAACTCCTGGCGGAGGTGAGATCCCTCCATGTCCCACGCGTCGCCGATGACGACCACATCTCGCGCGCCAGGCGGTATCTGCAGGCCAGACTGGAGGCAGCATCATCAGCCGCCGACTACCCATCGCTGCCCGATCTTGTGCGCTCGCTTCGCGTCCGAAGGCCCGCTGGCACGACCATCCGGGATGAAGATGGGAACATCATCGACGGCGGGGAGCTGCGACGTCGGGCATACTCCGTCTACCAGCGCCGCTTTTCCTGTGAATACGGCGACCCCATCGCCGCCGCTGAGTTCATCCGGGGGACGACCACCACCCTCATCCTTGAAGAGGATGATCCACTGACCCGCCCTGACATCACCGGCGCAGATATCGCGGCGGCCATCCGCCGACTACCGCTCGGAAAGGCCCCCGGGTGGGACGAATTGCCCTGCGAGTTTCTTATCACCTACGAAGACTTCTTCGTAGAGGCTCTCAGGCGCGTCTTCGAGACCTCTAAACTCCGCGGGGCCCTGCCTTCATCGATCAGGCGCAGCACCATCTGCCTCGTCCCCAAGTCCAACGGCGGCCCTGGGCTCAGCGGCTACAGACCGATTTCGCTCCCCACAGCTGACTACCGCGTCCTGGGCAATCATCAGGCGCGACGAGCTCTTCGACGTGGTGAGAATCATCTTCGAGGACTTCCGGCGCGCTTCGGGAATAGGCGTCAACTTTGCGAAGTGTAAAGGCCTATGGTGCGGCGCCTGGCGGGCCCGCACCGACGCGCAGCTTGGCATCTCCTGGACATCGGAGCAGATCCGGGTACTGGGCTGCAACTTAACACCTGCAGTGTCATCCTCCGCCCAGGAACAACATCTCCTCGCACTGGTCGAGAGTGCTGTGGCGAGGTGGGTCCCCTTCACCCGCGGCCTCTCCTTAGTCGGTCGAGCCAGAGCCGCCAACTCGCTGGTGTTGTCCGCCGTGGTGCACCATCTTCACGGCTACCTGCCCACAGACTCCACCATCGCCAAGCTGCAAGCCCGACTGGTGCGCTTTGTCTGGGGACCTCGGCGTACTACCTGGTTGCCGGGCGGCGTTCTTGCAAGGCCTGTCTCCGTGGGCGGCTTCGGACTTCCCGACATTGGGACGCAGCTTCGCCTGGCGTGCTTGAGGGGCGTGCAGACCGCGCTGCGCGGAGGCCTCAACGCCTACTCTTGGCTCGCTGTGAGTGGGACGTGGCTGACCCCTCCAACATCTGGGACATGGCATCCACCTCGGCGCCGCAGGCTCCTCAAGCTCTGGGAGGCCGTCTCGGAGATATTGGAGCTGAACCACCGGGTGCTGCCGCCACATCAGCTTCAGGAGCTCCATATCATCGGGGACTCCAGGTTCCTCCGGCCTCCAGATATTTTGGTCGCATCGCGGTGGGCGGGAATGCGCGTTGGTGATCTCACCAGCTCTTCATCTCTCCCTCTGCGCACCACCCGCGCCGCCCTCGCTGACATCGCGGCACTCACCACCTTCTGCAGCCGGATTGTGGAAGAGAACCGGAATCACACCCACCGGGTTGACAACATCAAGGACGGCATCGTGCTGCGCGGGACGGCCACTGCGTTCCAGCGCCTAACCACCCGCACTGCCCGCCGCATGCTAGAACGTCCACGCCTGGCTGCACTGCCCATCACCCAGCTGCTTGCCCGGTGGCTTCCCCACGTCAGCATCCCTATCTCCATCAGCTGGCCTTCTCTCCGGCGAGGTGCCTTCTCGGGGCATAATGCCGACGTTGCCGTGCGACTGGCCCTTCACGCCCTTCCCCATCCAGCGCATCCGGCCTCAGCCCGGGATTCCTGCATCGCCTGTGGGTCCGAAGACCTGTCACTGGCCCACCGCTACTGGTCCTGTAGGCGGATCAGGCCTGTCATCCTGGAGGCCTTCACTTTCATCCGGCGGCCCCCTGACCTGCAGGGATGGATCTTCGGGCATGACCTGGAGGACGACGCCCTGGCCATCCTGGCGTCTGCCAAGACCCGTATCTTCAAGCACTTCCTGGGCCTGGAGATACGGGGCGTCCAAAAGACCCTCTCATCGTCTGGAGGAGGACTCTGGCAAGATGGTGGAGCCTTCCTCAATCATAATTTCATTGTATTATTATCATTATTCTTCATTCATAATTGACTAGTAGTCAATAAAGTATGTTTAACCGTCTCTCTCTCCCAGGTAGTTGTTCTGCGGTCTAGGAACCTGGGTTATAAATCTCTCTCTTTCTATTATTTGGACTATGTGATAAAGTAGTTTCCATTTCAATCTCTCTCTCCCGGGTAGTTGTTGTTCTGCGGTCTAGGAACCTGGGTTATAAATCTCTCTCTTTCTATTATTTGGACTATGTGATAAAGTAGTTTCCATTTCAATCTCTCTCTCCCGGGTAGTTGTTGTTCTGCGGTCTAGGAACCTGGGTTATAAATCTCTCTCTTTCTATTATTTGGACTATGTGATAAAGTAGTTTCCATTTCAATCTCTCTCTCCCGGGTAGTTGTTGTTCTGCGGTCTAGGAACCTGGGTTATAAATCTCTCTCTTTCTATTATTTGGACTATGTGATAAAGTAGTTTCCATTTCAATCTCTCTCTCCCGGCCGGGTAGTTGTTGTTCTGCGGTCTAGGAACCTGGGTTATAAATCTCTCTCTTTCTATTATTTGGACTATGTAATTAAGTAGTTTCCATTTCAATCTCTCTATCCCGGGTAGTTGTTGTTCTGCGATCTAGGAACCTGGGTTATAAATCTCTCTCTTTCTATTATTTGGACTATGTGATAAAATAGTTTCCATTTCAATCTCTCTCCTTCTTCCGGGTAGTTGTTGTTCTGCGGTCTAGGAACCTGGTTTTTAAATATATCTCTCTTTCTATTATTTGGACTATGTAATTAAGTAGTTTCCATTTCAATCTCTCTATCCCGGGTAGTTGTTGTTCTGCGGTCTAGGAACCTGGGTTATAAATCTCTCTCTTTCTATTATTTGGACTATGTAATTAAGTAGTTTCCATTTCAATCTCTCTCCTTCTTCCGGGTAGTTGTTGTTCTGCGGTCTAGGAACCTGGGTTATAAATCTCTCTCTTTCTATTATTTGGACTATGTGATAAAATAGTTTCCATTTCAATCTCTCTCCTTCTTCCGGGTAGTTGTTGTTCTGCGGTCTAGGAACCTGGTTTTTAAATATATCTCTCTTTCTATTATTTGGACTATGTAATTAAGTAGTTTCCATTTCAATCTCTCTATCCCGGGTAGTTGTTGTTCTGCGGTCTAGGAACCTGGGTTTTAAATCTCTCTCTTTCGATTATTTGGACTATGTAATAAAGTAGTTTCCATTTCAATCTCTCTCTCTCTCCCGGGTAGTTGTTGTTCTGCGGTCTAGGAACCTGGGTTTTAAATCTCTCTCTTTCGATTATTTGGACTATGTAATAAAGTAGTTTCCATTTCAATCTCTCTCTCTCTCCCGGGTAGTTGTTGTTCTGCGGTCTAGGAACCTGGGTTATAAATCTCTCTCTTTCTATTATTTGGACTATGTAATAAAATAGTTTCCATTTCAATCTCTCTTTCTCTCCCGGGTAGTTGTTGTTCTGCGATCTAGGAACCTGGGTTTTAAATCTCTCTCTTTCTATTATTTGGACTATGTAATAAAATAGTTTCCATTTCAATCTCTCTCTCCCGGGTAGTTGTTGTTCTGCGGTCTAGGAACCTGGGTTTTAAATCTCTCTCTTTCTATTATTTGGACTATGTAATAAAGTAGTTTCCATTTCAATCTCTCTCTCTCCCGGGTAGTTGTTGTTCTGCGGTCTAGGAACCTGGGTTTTAAATCTCTCTCTTTCTATTATTTGGACTATGTAATAAAATAGTTTCCATTTCAATCTCTCTCTCCCGGGTAGTTGTTGTTCTGCGGTCTAGGAACCTGGGTTTTAAATCTCTCTCTTTCGATTATTTGGACTATGTAATAAAATAGTTTCCATTTCAATCTCTCTCTCCCGGGTAGTTGTTGTTCTGCGGTCTAGGAACCTGGGTTATAAATCTCTCTCTTTCGATTATTTGGACTATGTAATAAAGTAGTTTCCATTTCAATCTCTCTCTCTCTCCCGGGTAGTTGTTGTTCTGCGTTCTAGGAACCTGGGTTTTAAATATATCTCTTTCTATTATTTGGACTATGTGATAAAATAGTTTCCATTTCAATCTCTCTCCTTCTTCCGGGTAGTTGTTGTTCTGCGATCTAGGAACCTGGGTTATAAATCTCTCTCTCTCTATTATTTGGACTATGTGATAAAGGAGTTTCCATTTCAATCTCTCTCTCTCCCGGGTAGTTGTTGTTCTGCGGTCTAGGAACCTGGGTTATAAATCTCTCTCTTTCTATTATTTGGACTATGTAATTAAGTAGTTTCCATTTCAATCTCTCTTTCTCCCGGGTAGTTGTTGTTCTGCGGTCTAGGAACCTGGGTTATAAATCTCTCTCTTTCTATTATTTGGACTATGTAATAAAATAGTTTCCATTTCAATCTCTCTCCTTCTTCCGGGTAGTTGTTGTTCTGCGATCTAGGAACCTGGGTTTTAAATCTCTCTCTCTCTATTATTTGGACTATGTGATAAAGTAGTTTCCATTTCAATCTCTCTCCTTCTTCCGGGTAGTTGTTGTTCTGCGGTCTAGGAACCTGGGTTATAAATCTCTCTCTTTCTATTATTTGGACTATGTAATTAAGTAGTTTCCATTTCAATCTCTCTTTCTCCCGGGTAGTTGTTGTTCTGCGGTCTAGGAACCTGGGTTATAAATCTCTCTCTTTCTATTATTTGGACTATGTAATAAAATAGTTTCAATTTCAATCTCTCTTTCTCCCGGGTAGTTGTTGTTCTGCGATCTAGGAACCTGGGTTTTAAATCTCTCTCTTTCTATTATTTGGACTATGTAATAAAGTAGTTTCCATTTCAATCTCTCTCCTTCTTCCGGGTAGTTGTTGTTCTGCGATCTAGGAACCTGGGTTTTAAATCTCTCTCTTTCGATTATTTGGACTATGTGATAAAGGAGTTTCCATTTCAATCTCTCTCTCTCCCGGGTAGTTGTTGTTCTGCGATCTAGGAACCTGGGTTATAAATCTCTCTCTTTCTATTATTTGGACTATGTGATAAAATAGTTTCCATTTCAATCTCTCTCTCTCCCGGGTAGTTGTTGTTCTGCGATCTAGGAACCTGGGTTTTAAATCTCTCTCTTTCTATTATTTGGACTATGTAATAAAGTAGTTTCCATTTCAATCTCTCTCTCCCGGGTAGTTGTTGTTCTGCGATCTAGGAACCTGGGTTATAAATCTCTCTCTTTCTATTATTTGGACTATGTGATAAAATAGTTTCCATTTCAATCTCTCTCTCCCGGGTAGTTGTTGTTCTGCGGTCTAGGAACCTGGGTTTTAAATCTCTCTTTTTCTATTATTTGGACTATGTAATAAAATAGTTTCCATTTCAATCTCTCTCTCCTTCTCCCGAATAGTTGTTGTTCTGCGGTCTAGGAACCTGGGTTTTAAATCTCTCTCTTTCTATTATTTGGACTATGTAATAAAATAGTTTCCATTTCAATCTCTCTCTCTCCCGGGTAGTTGTTGTTCTGCGGTCTAGGAACCTGGGTTATAAATCTCTCTCTTTCTATTATTTGGACTATGTGATAAAATAGTTTCCATTTCAATCTCTCTCTCCCGGGTAGTTGTTGTTCTGCGATCTAGGAACCTGGGTTTTAAATATATCTCTTTCTATTATTTGGACTATGTAATAAAATAGTTTCCATTTCAATCTCTCTCTCCTTCTCCCGAATAGTTGTTGTTCTGCGGTCTAGGAACCTGGGTTTTAAATCTCTCTCTTTCGATTATTTGGACTATGTAATAAAATAGTTTCCATTTCAATCTCTCTCTCCTTCTCCCGGGTAGTTGTTGTTCTGAGATCTAGGAACCTGGGTTTTAAATCTCTCTCTTTCTATTATTTGGACTATGTAATAAAATAGTTTCCATTTCAATCTCTCTCCTTCTTCCGGGTAGTTGTTGTTCTGCGATCTAGGAACCTGGGTTTTAAATATCTCCCTTTTTATTATTTGACTATGTAATAAAATAGTTTCCATTTCAATCTTTCTCTCTCCCGGGTAGTTGTTGTTCTGCGGTCTAGGAACCTGGGTTATAAATCTCTCTCTTTCTATTATTTGACTATGTGATAAAGTAGTTTCCATTTCAATCTCTTTCTCCCGGGTAGTTGTTGTTCTGCGGTCTAGGAACCTGGGTTATAAATCTCTCTCTTTCTATTATTTGGGCGATGTAATAAAATAGTTTCCATTTCAATCTCTCTCTCCCGGGTAGTTGTTGTTCTGCGGTCTAGGAACCTGGGTTATAAATCTCTCTCTTTCTATTATTTGGGCGATGTAATAAAATAGTTTCCATTTCAATCTCTCTCTCCCGGGTAGTTGTTGTTCTGCGGTCTAGGAACCTGGGTTATAAATCTCTCTCTTTCTATTATTTGGGCGATGTAATAAAATAGTTTCCATTTCAATCTCTCTCTCCCGGGTAGTTGTTGTTCTGCGGTCTAGGAACCTGGGTTATAAATCTCTCTCTTTCTATTATTTGGGCGATGTAATAAAATAGTTTCCATTTCAATCTCTCTCCTTCTTCCGGGTAGTTGTTGTTCTGCGCTACAGGAATCTAGATTATAGATACAAGTACGAGTATATCTTGATCGATCGAGTATATCGTTGTAAACTTGTATATCTTGATATACTTGTATATCTCTCTGCTGTATCTTTTGAGATCTGACGAAAATATTTAAATTTCTTCCTGTTGAAATATAATTGTTTCATGATTACTCGTTCTGGTTTCACTAATAATATTGATATGGACCAATAAAATATTGACATGAAGCCTCAACCCTTCAGGACGATGCAACAATATCAACATAAAATGAATTATTTAATTTAAAAAACATCTATTGGATCAAAATATCATTTATTTTACTAAATATTTCAGTTGGCTGAACGCCAACTTTTATCAATGTTAAATTAACATATTTAATGTGTGTCAATAACCATTATTTATGGATTGCTCTATTTAAAAAAAAAAAAAGAATTATTTTAAAGAGAATTTCCCTTTATTAATCAAAAAGGAAATATTTTAAACACTCTCTTCAACGGCTCGACGTATTTTTAGGTATGAAGGTTCATGAAAATTTTCTTCGGATATAGCAATAACATACAGTTTTCTCTGGGTAGGTACCACCTAATAAACCAAATTCCTAATAGAATCTTTTAAGAGTTTAAGAAACAAAAAAGATTGTGTTCAAGCTTGAAAGCAGCTAGTAGCGCAATAACATCAAAGGAATATGACAAACATCACATAAAACCATCCTATACATTTCAAAGATTTATATCATGATGCATTAGCGCGCCATCTGTTATGAAAATGTGAAACTATTATAAACGCGTATGATTCTTTTTGATATTAAACAATTTCCACCGCCCTTACTGAAATGGAAAAATTAATAAAAAATATATGTTTAATTTTAAAAAGAATCAAAAGCGTCTATAATAATTTCAATTTTTTAAATTTAACCTATTTATAGAAAAACCTTAAATAAAATGTTACGAAAACTCCCTAAACTTTTTAAAATCATTATAAGGGTTTGTCACTGAGTGAATGATGATGATAAGTACCGCTCACAAATTTAAATATTTATCAGAAGAACCGGATGGTGATTCTATTTCGTCTGAAACAAAATTTGCCTACGTAACGAGATGTCGAGAGGGTCGCTCTCCATACCAATGTATTCCTCACAATAATGTATTTGGAAATTTCATTTGTGTACCTTCTCTTCATTAGAAGCCAAATAAAATTTAAATAAAATATTTTATTCAAAACGCATATTTACCTCAAATACACTCATAGCAAAAATATTTAAAGAAGTTGTACCTTTTAGCATGTATATTTTTTTAATTTTATTATTTTTTTAATCAATATTTTTCAAGTAGAATGTTCAAATTTGCATTCATGGGAAATCCTTTGTTATATTGGAAAGTAAATATTTAAACTATTCCTGACAAGTACAGTTAAACCTGTCAATAGCGCCCCCTCTTGGAACTCACCAAAGTAGAGTGCTATAGAGAGGGTGTGCTATAGACAGGCCACTTTTAATGTAAAATGTTTACATTTTAATGTTTAAAATCGGGCGCTATAGAGAAGAAGGCGCTGTTTAGAGGGGGCGCTATAGACAGGTTTAATCGCATATATTTTTTTATATAAAAAATATGTTCTACTTCTCTAACTTGTAATTAAAAAATAATGGGAAGGCCTGTCTCACTATTTATAATTTTAATCAGGGCAGAATAAAATAATTTTATATGAAAAAATCATACACGTTATAAATAGTTTAAATTTCTTATAACAGATGACGCGCTAATGCATCATATGTGCAAATAAGGAGTGGTTCATGCTTAATATGAAACATATCTAAGTTATGTCTATGAGTGGACAATGACATTGACATGGTCAGAACACCAGTTTCACAAATTCAAGATAGAGGACATTGCGACTGCTGTGATAGAGATGTATGGAGACATCTGAGGCTCTTAATTGGACATGACAACAACAACAATACAGTATACACACCCAAGAAAGAGGACATTGCTGCTGCTGTGATAGAAATGTATGGAGACATCTGAGGCTCTTCGTTGGACAGAAATACGACAAAAATACAGTATACACTTCCAAGATAGAGGACATTGTGACTGTTGTGATAGAGATGCCTGGAGACATATGAGGCTCTTCATTAGACACGACAACAACAACAATACAGTATACACTCCCAAGATAGAGGATATTGTGACTGCTGTGATAGAGATGCCTGGAGACATCTGAGGCTCTTCATTAGACACGACAACAACAACAATACAGTATACACTCCCAATATAGAGGATATTGTGACTGCTGTGATAGAGATGCCTGGAGACATCTGAGGCTCTTCATTAGACACGACAACAACAACAATACAGTATACACTCACAAGATAGAGGATATTGTGACTGCTGTGATAGAGATGCCTGGAGACATCTGAGGCTCTTCATTAGACACGACAACAACAACAATACAGTATACACTCACAAGATAGAGGATATTGTGACTGCTGTGATAGAGATGTATGGAGACATCTGAGGCTCTTCATTAGACATGCCAACAACAATATAGTATACACTCCCAAGATAGAGGACATTGCTGCTGCTGTGATAGAAATGTATGGAGACATCTGAGGCTCTTTATTGGACACGACAACAACAATACAGTATACACTCCCAAGATAGAGGACATTGTGACTACTGTGATAGAGATGTATGGAGACATCTGAAGCTCTTCATTGGACATCTAAACGACAATAACAACATGGGTGGACACATTTATCTTATAGAATTTATAAGGGCTGACACATTTTAGAGAAAATATTTCCATCCTGAAAGATCTATGCCTATATACTCGGGGTAGAAAATGGTTTAACCCAATACCAGTATTTACATTATTGGTTACAATATATGGATACTCCAATTTTAATTCTGCAAAAATATTTTATAATATGCTGTCAAACTCTTGTGTCTACGCTTTTAAAAATAAACTAGATAAACATCTACTCTACAAACGGTACCTGACAGTCATTATTTTTAAAGCTATATTTTAAATAATACATTTCGTTAGAATCCTAATTTCTAATGTTTCCATGCGTTGAATAATGTAAATAATTTATGTAAATAAACTTTTCTCCTTGTTTGGCGCAAGTATCCCTTGCGGGATATAGCGTTTTGTAAATAAAATAATTGTAATTGTAATTAGAATCCTAATAATATATATCATAGTGCGCTGTTTAAATAAAAATACAAGGCTGATGATACTACTCTAATACTAGTTTTTTTGTGTTTGTTATCACTAGGAAGAGTGGTGGATGAGTAGTCTAAACCGCTATGAACCGGGATCGAATCCCGCTTTGAGCTTTTTTTTTTGTAGATAAAAATGCTCCAATGCCCCCCGATTCTTGAAAACGTCCAACCTCACTAGGGAAAATTAGTAACCAAACGGGGCTATAGCACACTTGTAATTAAAAATCGAACTTCTTTCCACTTGTTAAGATACATGATGCACTTAGAGTAAAAACAGTCCCCAAATTCTACTCCACCATGATTATCATAGCCAGTACGATGTGTATAATAGGAATAATACAATTTTTTAATCACTATATTACTATAAATATAAGTCCACGATGAAAATTGTTGTTTTATTTGCTCTCATCTCTGCATTGGGACATTATGTGTGGGGCTCACGACGGGGATGTTTGTCATGACGAAATGTTAAAGAATGTAATTCAAAGCTCACTTGAAAGCAGGTTACAGCTCAGTGAAGTATTTTATAATTTGGTTTGAGCTTGTAAATTTATAATAATTTCTTGATAACTGGATTTTAGGTTTAAAAAATAATTTATGGGTCACATACTTGTGTGTCTATTCAATCTAGGGCTGATTCTATTTTGAAATAACATTTTATAATTTGAAAATAAAGCTCTGTCTAAACAAATTATCAAGAATGAATCCGACACTGTCCTATCAGTCAAAAATATGTATTTAAATCATGATGGCAATGCTTATGTTACTATTAAGAGAATGCAATTTTTATAAAATTATTTTTTTACTTATATTTACTTTTCACTGTAGAACGACATTTGAAAATTATCCCGCATATGTTTCTTTTGAACGAAAAATCAAAATTTACTTCAAGGAGAAATAACGATTATTTCGAACCTTATGGATGAGGTATGAAAGGATAAATTGTGAAGAGTAATGATAAACGGAAAAATAAAAAGTGCCCAGGGATAGGAATTTTCACAGTTTATGTTTTTCCTCATATTTATTATTAATAGCTTTATTTTAATCAATTTTATAAATATCTATATTATTTTTGTCATTATTATATCTTATACTTTTTAGCTTATATTTTTATACTAGAGAACATTATCAAGCCTTTGACGGTAAAATTTCTAAAATAATTAAACCTCAGAATATATTTATGTAACGGAGTATATCCGTCTCAAAAATATAACGTTATATAAAAAGCAGATCACCCGTCAGATCTCTAAATTACAATGATTTATAAATGCTTATAGGTAGTAGTAATTTAAAAGTAACCCAGACTCAAGCGGCGTATCCTTAGATCGTCAACTACCTGGCTCGTCCTGCATTAAAGAAGTATGTCTTGGTAGCTCAGTGAACCAGTTCGCCAAGTGTTTCCAGGCCGGTTTGTTTCTTGGTAATATCAAAATGGAAGTATCATTGAATGAGAACAGTACAAGAAGTATAACCGTCTGGAATCGCTATAGTTGAAATACTGGGTAGCTGACGCCGCCCATAAATGTTTATATTATATTGTCACGGTAGTGATAACGAGATAACAAAAGTTTAAGTAAAAATAATTTATTTATAAAATGCAAACTATTGCTAAGAATTTATTTACAAGTAATAATATACAAGACTATGCATATATTAATGATGATATACCACAGAATATTTAAAATAATTATTCAGTGACATTGCCCCCTTCCTAGATGAACAGCGTCCCGCTGTAATTATCACTTGAACAGATCAGCTTGGTCCTCAGGGTCATGGTAGGGTTTCATTCTCAGTACATGGACCAGGTCTCTTGTTTGGCGTCTCCTGGTTGGTTGGTCCACAGGTTCAACTTCGAAGGTCACGTCAGAGAGTTTCCGAGTAACCCTGTATGGCCCGAAGTACCTTTTCATTAGTTTTTCTGAGAGTCCCACCTTTCTTATCGGGATGAAAATCCATACCAGGTCACCAACGTTGTAATCCATTGCCTCGTGCTTTGAGTCATATCTGGCCTTGTCCTTTTCTTGGGCTTTCAAGGTTTCTAATCTTGCTAGCTGCCTAGTCTCTTCGACTCGCGAGGCAATCTTCTGACTGTAATCCTCTTGGAGATCTTCATGCGGATTTGGGAAAAGAGTGTCTACAGTTGTTTCGACTTCGCGTCCATGAATCAGTTTAAAAGGGGTAAAACCTGTCGTATCTTGTTTTGCGGTGTTGTAGGCGAACGTGACGTAGGGCAGGATTACGTCCCAGTCCTTCTGTTCAACACTTACATACATAGCGATCATGTTGGCTAAGGTTTTGTTTAACCTCTCAGTCAGTCCATTCGTCTGGGGATGATACGCTGTCGTGAACCGATGTATCGACGAGAATTGATTGGTGAGTTCCGCAATCAACTTGGATTGGAATACTCGTCCTCGGTCCGTGATGATTTCTCTGGGGGCTCCGTGCTTGAGTACAACATCTTCCATTAAGAACTTGGCTGCTTCCTTTGCTTCCCCTGTGGGTAAGGCTTTAGTAACGGCAAATCGAGTAAGATAGTCAGTACAGACTATGATCCATTTATTACCAGTATTAGACTTGGGAAATCTTCCAAGGAGGTCCATTCCAACTCTCTGAAAAGGGGAGGTTGCAGGAGGTATGGCCTTAAGTAGTCCGGGTGGCTTTTGAGTTGATTGTTTCTTTCTTTGGCACTCTTTACAATGAGCGACATACTTCCGTATGTCCCGGAGAAGTCCTGGCCAGAAATATTTGTTTTTAACTCTTTCATATGTCTTCGAAAATCCAAGATGACCTGCTGTGGGAGCGTCATGTAAACTTTTCAGTAGTTCTAAGCGTAAGTGCTTGGGAATAACTAAAAGGTGTTGGTTTCCCAGGGGGTCGAAATTATTTTTGTATAAGGTTCCTTTTAACATTTCATAACCTTTCGATTCGGCACCAAATCTTTCTGTTTCCTCTATTAATTTACTAATTTTAGGGTCTTTTCTTTGTTCAGCCTCGAAGCACGTCAGAGCAGTTATTGAGGGTATATCATCATCCTCATCATTGTATGCTTCTTCCGATTCAAGTTGGAGAGGATTTCGAGAAAGACAGTCGGCATCTTGGTGTTTGCGTCCACTTTTATAAACAACCGTTACATTGTATTCTTGGAGTTTTAAAGCCCATCTTGCTAGTCTTCCTGTCGGGTCCTTCAGGTTAGATAACCAGCAAAGAGCGTGGTGGTCAGTGACGATGACAAACTCACGACCAAAAAGGTACGGTCGAAATTTGTTGATGGCCCATATTGCGGCCAAGCATTCTCTTTCCGTTGTTGAGTAATTCTTCTCCGCCTTAGATAAAGTTCTTGAAGCATAACCAACTGGCCGCTCTTTCCCATCGTTGATCTGTACGAGGACAGCTCCAATTCCATAACCGCTGGCGTCAGTATGGAGCTCGGTTGGCAGTTGTTCTTCGAAATAGGCAAGAACAGGTTCAGACATCAATGATTTTTTCAAGGAATCAAAAGCATCCTGTTGGTCAGAGTTCCACGTGAAATTATTATCATTTTTGAGTACTTCATGTAAAGGAGCAGCTTTCTCAGCAAAATTTTCGATAAATCTACGATAATAGGAACATAGGCCAATGAAGCTTCTCACATCTGTTATAGATTTTGGGGTCGGAAACTTGGCGATAGCTTCAATCTTTTCTGGATCGGGATAAATACTTTTACTATCGACGAGGTGTCCAAACACTCTTATTCGTTTGGTTCTGAAAAGGCACTTTTTTGGGTTGAGGCGTAGCTCGGCTTTGTCGAGACATTGTAGTATGATTTCAAGCCGGTGTAAATGTTCGTTGAACGATTTGGAATACACCACGATGTCGTCTAAATAACAGAGGGCCATCGTCCATTTCAGGCCTTTCAATATCTTGTCCATCATGCGCTCGAATGTTGCAGGGGCATTGCACAGGCCAAAGGGCATGACTAGGAATTCGTAGAGTCCGTCAGGGGTAATAAAGGCAGTTTTTTCTCTATCTGCTTCATCGACTTCTATTTGCCAATATCCTGAACGAAGGTCCATTGATGAATAAAATTTAGCTCCTTTCAGAGAGTCAAGTGTATCATCGATTTGGGGTAGTGGGTAAACGTCTTTTTTAGTAACTTTGTTTAGTCGTCTGTAATCCACACAGAAACGCCAGTTACCATCCTTCTTCTTCACTAAAATAACCGGCGATGACCATGGACTTTCTGAATGACGTATAATCCCGGCGTCTAGCATTTTGTCCACTTCCGTTTGGATTGCTTGGCGTTCTGTAGGGGAGACTCGATATGGTCTATGCTTAATAGGCTGATGGTTTCCAGTTTCAATTTTATGTTTGGTTACTGAAGTTTGCTTTATTGGTTCATTATTTTTATCAAATATTTTATCATATCGTTTTAAAATTGATAAGATTTGAGACTGCTGCTCTTCTGATAAATCATCACTAATTAAATTTTGTAAAAATTTAAAGTCACTTTTATCAGCATGACTGGCATGATTCGCATTTTTCGCCTCCTTATTAAATTCAGAACATTCTGAAATAGCCGTCAAGTTATTTTCTTCAACCCTTTGAATTTTTCCTAGGCACATTCCCTTAGGGACTATTTGAGCTGTGGTGCTAGAATTTACGATCCAAAGTTTTCCTTTATTATGGGAAAGCCTGAATAATGCACAGGGAAGTGTTAACCCTTTTCCTATTAATACCCTTTTCGAAGGTTCAAAAAGTACCTGATTTTGCCCATTAAGCTCTTCACTCATAACATTTATTAGTTTGGTAGATTCGGCTGGGATTACGACGCTTCTGCTAGCCACAACCTTTCCCATGGAAGCTGGTGAATTTAGTACATCTTTGGCCTCTTCCAATCTGATTTCGGCGCGTCCACAATCAATCACGGCATTTGACGCCTCTAGGAAATCCCATCCGAGGATGATACTTGGGTTACTATTAGGGAGGACGATAAACTCAAGCGGCTGTTCCAATCCATTGATGCTCAAGCTGATTGTGCATCGGCCGATCGATGTAACATTCTTGCCATCAGCAACTTTCAGAGTCATTCCGCTATCCTTGAACATGGTCTTTTTTAATTGTCGTCTTAATCCATCAGAGATAACTGAAAAAGAGGAACCTGAATCGTCCAGAGCAGAAAATGCAATGTCATCAATGATGATTTCGACATAATTTTGTTGTAATTTAGCGGCTGTCGACGATGGAGGGTTTTTCACACCCGCGGCTTCCCCCTCGAAAGAAGACGCGACGCTTAGTTTTTTTCTAGATTGTAGCGGCGTGGGGATTGGCTTGTATGGCGGCCTGGGGAAATGGACTGGCGTCTTGGGGATCTTCCTCTGTTTGGATACGGCGATTGTCTGCGGTAGATTTGGCTTCTTATGGCTTGGTGGTTACCCATTTGAGGTTCTTGGGTGCTTGGTGCATGTCCTTCGGGTTTCTGCGTCCATTGACGGCGTTCTCTACAATATCGCTTAACATGGCCTGGGCGGCCGCAATTAAAACATATTGGGATGTTGTCATGCGTCCTCCATTCATCCGTTCTTCGTTGTGGTGGCGTCTGGTTATATATGGGCGTTTGGGTAGGGTACTGACGTCGTGGAACCTGGTTGAATGTACGTGTTTGGTTGGGGTACGACTGTCGTGGCGGAGGCCTTTGAATAGACTTCGAAATTGCAGCTACTTTTTTTTCAATCTCTTCTCGGATAATTTCCTTCAGAGAAGATGGTTCAGGGGTAGTTGACTCCGGATTTAGTGCGCGATGAACTTCTTCACGCACGATGCGTCGGATTAAGTCTTCCATTGATTCAGAGTCTGCTGAATCGATGGCGGCAACATTCGGTAGTCTGTCGAATACTACACGTTTTTTTACACGTTTTTTATTTGAAGCCTCGATTTTTCGGCACCATTTGATGAACTCATCGATACTTGCAATGTCTAAAATGATGATTGACTGATATATCTCCTCCGATATTCCTTTCGTCAAGTGTGCAACTATTTCATTTTCCATCATAGCCTGATTCACTTCTCTGCACAGATGGAGAACATCTTGAATGTAAGAATCACTGGTCTCCTCCTTCCCCTGAGCTCGAGTTTTGAGGTTCTCTGCGAGTTGATCTTTTTGGGTGACATGATGTCCGAAATTCTGAGAAAACATTTTCACAAAAATATCCCATGAATTAATTTTCTCTTCAACATTTTCGTACCATCTTGGAGGAAAAAATAAACATTTGCGAGGCACATTGAATCATCCCAGCAGTTGTAGCGAGCGACGCGATGGAATTATTTCAACCATTTTTCTGGATTCTGGTTGCGTTCTCCAGTAAAAATAGAAGGGTTTCTAAAAGGTTGAAAATGGTACTCACCCATTTTGTCTGTGTCTCTTGCTTGATCATAGCGATGTTTTCTTGAGGTTCTAGTCCTTGTAGTCTTCGGCTTCTTCTAACGGCTTGGGCGGCGAGGGAATATTCCAGCTTCTCCACCAGTTGTCACGGTAGTGATAACGAGATGACAAAAGTTTAAGTAAAAATAATTTATTTATAAAATGCAAACTATTGCTAAGAATTTATTTACAAGTAATAATATACAAGACTATGCAAATATTAATGATGATATACCACAGAATATTTAAAATAATTATTCAGTGACAATATATTTATATAGTAAAACCCTACAGATGTGTCAATTATAAAATTTTGGCCATCTCTCTTTCTCTATATCCTCCTGGGTTCGTTATACAATTGCTAATTCAATATATTTCTATTGAGACTCTTAGTTAATTGTTACAAGAAACAAACATAAATTAAACAAAGATAAATGTGATTAGTTACAATTTGGTGATTAAAATATATTAAAAACTGTTCTGAGGAAGGGAGGCTCCTCCATCTTGAGAGAGTCATCCTCCAGAAAAGAACAGGATCAATTTGAACCATTCTCAGTTCAATGTTGAGATAATACTTATAGAGACATGTCTTGGCAAACGCCAGGATGGACAGGGCGTTGTCATCCAAGTCTCGCCCGACGACCCAGCCCTGCAGGTCAGGGGGGATGATGCTAAATACCTCCCAGATGAGAGGACAGCGGCAGGACCAGTACCGGTGGGCTAGCGTCAGGTCGCTGGACCCACAGGCGACTAGGACTGTTGGGCCGAGGCTGGATGGGCTGAATGAGGCAAAACGTGCAGGGCTAGTCCCACTGCCACATCTGCGTCATGGCCTGAGAAGGCATAGGTGGGTGTATTAGAGTAATATTCACCTGTAATAGTTATAATTTGTTCAAGGTAATCAATTAACAGGATCCATTTAGCATCCCAGAACACACTGACATTTCTGGAAGATGCGATCATCTTCGTTTTCTTTGGCGTTGAATCACCGGCTTCCACCCTTTGCTTCGATTGCTGTTTGGTTTCTGGTGTGTATTGGTGGACTCATGTCTCGTCTATGGTGACAAAACGCCACGAAAAATCTGTCCTAACTTTATTGAAACAGTCCATAAATTTCTGCGAATGTCGTTTGAGCATGTGATTTTGTTATGCATTCATCAAATGTAGAACCCACCTTGCGCAGAGCTTTCGCATACTTAATTCTTCGTTCAAGATATTCCACACCCTTTCTTCCGATATTCCCACGGCCTCAGCTATCTCACACCTTTACTCGCCTATCGACCAACACGATATTGTGCACCTTTTCGATAGTTTCCGGTGTGGTTGCAATTTTTGACCGTCCTTCACGTGGGTCATCTTCGGGCGACGTGCGAACACGTTTTAAAAGAGATTCCCACTTTTCTACGGTTGAAATTAAAAGAGCAGAGTTCCTGTGAATGTTTTTCAACTTAAAATGAATTTATTTAAGAGTTAATCCATCTAAAACGAATTGTTTAATAACTCAAAATATTCAAGTTTATCCATTTTAACAAAACACGCGCAAGACGTGTACTGCAAAGACTCATTTAGACAAAGTATTTTAGCGAAATAGTTGAAACTTTTCCTACGAACTAACAACATACACACGCTGGGAGGTAACGTAATCTGTTTGCCGATTGGAATGCCATCTCTGGGTCAGGCCGAGAACTTTTTATTTTACCCTCGTATGTTACCATAGAGCCTTAGCCCGTCGCAGAAGTGATGAAGAAAAAAAAAAGGCCATTCATTAAAAATAAAAAACGAAATAAATCTAAATGATATTTATTAATACTTATCCAAAATAAATTTATTTCGGGGTTGTATTTATAAATCCTATGATATTAGGCTTTCTGGTATTTGTCTTATAGAATTCTGACAGTAGATCTCTTTCTTCTGTAAATTTCAATGACGTGAGGGAAGACCCATTTTAGTAAATCGGCATATATATTAGGTTTAGAATTTCTTGATAAGGTTCAATTTGGATTATATATTATAAACACAAGTAAATAAGACCAAATTCAAATAAATAAATAGTGTGTGATGTTTCGGTAATAATGCTGTTACCTAAACGTCACACTATATTTATTTATTCGGATTTGGTCTTATTTACTTTGTGTTTAGAATTTCTTGTAATTTCTCTTCGCAGGGGCTTTTGATTAAATAACAAAGTATAACACAGAAAGTGTTAATTTCTATACGTTTGTTTTCAATTCTAAACGGGGATTTTTGATTTAAAAATTAAAGATTTATTCAGTGTGAGATTTACTTGTCTAATAAGTAACTTCTCTCTTTGTAGCGCCACAAATCTTCTCTCTCTGCACTAAATCCCTTTGGAAAACTTTCAATTGCTTGTCGGGACCAATTTTAAAATTGTTTTTATCCTTTAGGCTTGTAAAAACGCCGTTGTCATTATTTGATAGATAAACCTTGGTTTTTTATTTGGTCACCCAGGAGGCTGGCTTTTACCAACAAATTAAAATGTCTTACGAAATTATATAAACTTTTTTTTTCATTCCGGAGACCAATTTAGGAATCACGGACGCAACATTGAAAGTTTTTATTATAACTTTAAAATCCATTTTCTTGAAAATAAAGATACTTCGGCCAGTAAATCTCTTTTAAATAAAAGAGAGAAGTATATTTTCAAGACATATGAATGCCGGCCAGGCAGCCTCTATCTTTACGATTTTAAATCCCTGTCCAATTGTTGTCATTTTTAGTATTATCTAGATAGGTTTTAAAACACCACCGACAGTAAAGCTGAAGCAAAGGGAAGTTAGGCCCCGTGAGTCTCTATATCTGCAAATATATTTTTCATACAACATTCAAAATTCAGACCTCATGGTCTCTATCCAACAATACCCGGGGAAGGTCTACACCGCGCCAGTAGGAAACGCCACCCCAAAACAACATCGAGCTAACTGAGACTCTACTAATACCGAAGGAAGTTCACTACAGGTTCTTTTGATCATATTCTATATCTGGAATATTCCCGAAGTGTATTCAAGTGGCCTACATCAAGGCCCTTGTAGTCCAACCAGGAAATAGATGCATGGCTCAGAAAGGAATATCTCCAAACAGATCTTAAATAGTCTAAAATGGTGTTAAGCAATTGTTGAGTAAGATCTGGTAGTCAATTGAGCTGTCTTCGGATCCTGCTCTATCAAAAAAAGCTGAAATAACCCCAATAAGTGAGCTGCAATATATCATTTGGCTCTGAGGCCAGTACAAAGTGGTCTGCTACAGCCTTGCCATGAATTTACCCAACGGCAACACCTGAATGGGCCTGAGGAAGACGGCAATCATCCTGATGTATTAATATCAAGAAAATTATCGCGCTGTGTGTCCATGGCTTCTCTGAACCAGCTTATTCGAAGTACGACTTCCACTGTCTCAGAATGCTACAGAATAAGCTGAAAGAGTATAATACCTTTAACTAGTGAGCAGTGTTAAGAAATCAATGCCTGTCCCAATGACTCTTCATCTTCCTCTCCACTTGCAGCAAACATCTATCCTACGCCAATATTCTTTTGGCGCAGATATTCTCCAAAACACCGGCTGAAGAGGTTTGAGCTTCGAGCCTGCACTAACTACTTGTATAAACAGGAAAAAGGATCAACAAAGACAAGGTTTCTATCCACAACGAGAATAATGAAATACTTGAGCCTTTATCTCTAAACGTTGGTTCTAATGCCCGCAGTAAATAGACACCCGCCTCGTAAACCTCTAAAGCTTCCTTTTTGAAGAGGTTAAGTTACTTGGTTTGAAGAAAGAGGATATAACCAATGCCATCGTCTCCTTCTTTGACCTGAAGAATCGAATGTATGGCGAGCAAGTTATGGACCTACAATCTTTCGACATCAAGATAATAGAAAAACGTGTAAGTTATAAATGTACCTTTTATAAGAGGCTCGTTAGCATCAAAGTCAAGATCTTGGACAGCGCGGAAGACTTCTGCCTATGGCACACTGCAACAGTCGTTCCTGCATTGGTGCCAGGTGTAGTCTGCATCTTCGCGCCGGATCTCGATGTATTTGGGAACATTTGATGTCCCCAGGCATCCTTTGCCTCAATCCGGAGTGAAAGGGCGACGCTCATCAACTGCCCACCTCTCTCATGCTCCAGACGTGCGGTTATAATAGATTCAGATTATCGCAGCTGTTGCCATCAATGAAGCCTGTAACCGATATTGCGTCCAGTTAGTTCGAAGCCTTTGAGGAGTTCGAGGACTGAACCAGCCATGTAGATACCTCAAATATCTTTCGAAACTGCGCACCTGAAATCGATGGACTCCTGCTGAGGAAGCCGGGTAGAGGCTATACAACTAGATCGAGTGCTGCTACCATCAAGTCTTTCTAACTGCGTAGCCCGATACAGGAACTCTGACCAACACGCGGTTCTCTCTAAATCGGCGATGCCTTCGAGCCTCATCCACCACGCGATGTCAGTAAGCTTCGAATGAAGCTAGCTGTTGGAACAGTGTCTACATACCATTGACCTATGCATACCGAAGGGCTATTGTCTCTCATGAACGTTTAGGCTGCATTGCATGGAGGACACAACGCTGACTTTTAATTGCCCAAGAGTGCGTTGATTCAGCGCTCACTCGTAGCACCTGGCTTTCTCCGTGGCGTTAACGGCGTATCTATATTTTTTTTAAGAATGAGGCGGCAAAGAACCTCAGAATCAATCACCTTGCGTTACCTGGATTTATAGAACCAGCGAAGATGTTAGGCCGGTGCAACGGGGAACCAACTGGGTTTTCATACTTCACAAGCCTACACTGCGTCCTTTCTGACGTTGCTTCTCTGAAATCCTTCTGCATGTGTCCGGTCTATCAGAGCGCTCGAGGACGCAATCTCTGCCTTGATGAAGCTATCGTAGTGCGCTGGACGGCCATGACTTTAAGTGACTCACTATCTGTGATTTTAGTCGCTTACTGTAGTTGCCACATTATCTGTGAATCCGGCGACATGCCACTGACTCACAGGTCCTGCTCTACTGTTAGAATTCTCATTTGGAAGGTTTTCAACATCATATAGTGGTGTCATGACTTTTAGATCGGGATCTTTGCGGGATAATGGTATTCTTGTACCAAAGGTGGAACTTCTCCCTTTAACAATGCATATGGTTTATCATCCCACTAACAAACGTAATGATGGTGATATAAAATAAGCTACAATGACAGTGTTAGGATACTCAGACAAAAGGTCAAACTGTTTACCATGGTTTTGGTCTTTGGCTATTGGTACAGGGGCAGATTCGATTTCATAACATCCTAAGAAAGAAGTCATAAAGTCGGTCTGATTGGTCAAAAAACGGTGTTTTAGTTTAATCAAATTCACTAAAAAAGAAAGATAATTAATTCAAATACTTAAATATGACCTTTTTCCAAATTGGGATAAATATTATATAGAGGTTGTAGATAAAAAAAAAAGCCCACACATTTATTCGAACATTATTTCTCTCCCAAAGATATAAAATATATGCATTTTCAATTTTAAGATGTATAGAATTTATGTTTATTTATATAAATAGAGTTGGAGCAAAATGGTATTCATGTACCGAGTGTTACACTTCTCCTTTAAAATTGCATTAAACCAATTCATTTGGCTTTATCACCGCCGTAAAAAAAACGTAATGAAGGCGATAATAAAAGATCCACAACATTTTTTTTTTTTTAAATTCAGACAAAACCACAACTTGATTATCTTGATTTGTGTCTATCTATACTTTGGTTCTCATCAGTACAGGTGTGGCTTCGATTTCATAACGTCCTAGGAGTCAGATTATGAAATCGGTTTAAAAAGTCAAAAAGGTTTTTTAACCTAATGAAGTGAGAGAAATTGGCAATTTTCAGTCTAAAATACAACTTTAAGTTGCGGGAAAATGGCATTCATGTACCATATTCAATACGTTTTGTACTGGTATGATAACCAAATGCATATTTTAAAGGAAGAGGTGCCACTTTTGGTGTGTGAATTTTCATATACATAGAATTGTATGTTCTTGAGTTTAATTGAAACTTTCTGAATTTTGGTCGATTTTTTGAATTTTCCTAAATTATTTGAATACACAAACGAGAGTAAGCTACCATGAGTTTTTTTTTTTTTGCTTATCCATAGTACACGTGGTACAGGCCATGATAATCATGGTGGGTAGAAATAGGTGACGGTTTTTACTATAAGTACACTGTGGTGCCTACACATGTGAAAAACAGTTCGACTTTGCACTTATAAATGTTCCAGAGTCCCGTTTGTTTACTTGCACTCGCTGGTGGGATTGGAATTTTGATAGAATCGGGGGCCATTGGAGCAATTTTTTTTTTTTCAAATCGGAAAAAAGTACCCAATGCGGGATTCGATCCCGGGTCGTAGCGATAGAAAACCAATAGTTTAGACCATCCTTCCACCAATCCCCTGCTACCATGGGTAATTACCAAGAAGCAGATGTATATATAATATTATGAAAAAACAATAGAAAAAATAAAAGATAAGTGGGTCAGGTGTACATATTAAAAATAAAGAAGGCATTTCCTGACCACGAGCACATGTGCTTTTTAGATGGCAGAGCGCCATCTAGTGGAGCAAAAATAAACTACACGTTTATTTAGCTTGCTCCGTGATATTTGGCCAACCCAATATATTGAAAAATCGAGAAAAGCCATCCACGAACGCGTTTCGCGCTGTTGGCGCTCGTCAGCGTGGAGTAGGCTGTAACTACTGCGACCAAAAATATTATTGGTCCCAGAGGCTTCCCGAGAAATCATGAAATAGGTATTTAAGGCCAAATTTGCGTAAATACGCTTAACACATGAAAAAACAAAAG